>MASP02000112.1:53672-244418 GCA_001693025.2 Colletotrichum lindemuthianum | reverse complement strand
GACTTACTAGTACTAGACTAGACTAATACTAAATACTAGTAGTATTTTTTCCAACCCTGGTGGCACCCAAAGCGAGCTATCGTTGGTCTCCTCTATTCGTCCATCCACCATCCAATTGCTGCGCACGCATACCCCTGCGTTGAATACCACGCCGGAGCGAAGAGCCAACGCACCTCAAAGCCGCCGCATCAAGGCACACCATGCCATCGACAGGGAGACCCAAGTTGCACCACGGCCCTGAACAAAGTGCCCTTCTCCGTATTCGACACTCTACGTACTCTAATACTACGTACGCACATGCGGTACAGACTACGCTCCGCCGTACAAGTATATACTTTGACTGAGCATTCGCGTCTGCACACGTACGCCAGCCCAGCGGTGCTGCAGAGGAGCAAGCATCGCCGGCCTTGACTCCTCCGTCCAAGCTCGGGTCCGGCCACGGTTGCAGTCACAGACTCCCGCTTCTACATTCAACCACCGCCGTCTTTGACTTTGACCTCGCCCGCCTCGACCTGTCAGTCCCCAGCCTTGGGTTTTCTGCCAATCGCCGGCTCTCTCTCCCTTGGCTGTCTCGTTGTCGGGTCCATTGTTCCTGGACACTCAAACCCGGTCAGCCGTCTAGAATCGGTACCTTGCGTCCAGCCCTGCCTGCCCTTTGCCAACCCCCTCCCCTGGGACTGGAAGACGCCGTCACCACGTTGTTCCCAGACGCCTCGTCACCTGCCGTGGCTGCTAGCCTGCTGCGAAAGGTAGCGTACTGCTGAATTCACACCCGCAGCAAACGCTAACTGCTTACCTGCCTGCGCAGTGAATTGCACTCGATATCACCTACATCCCTGGATAGTAGCAGTTAGCGGTCGTCGACTACTAGCCCAACTTCACTTCCTCCCGCTCACGCCGCTCACGGACAGCAAATCCACCATTTCGACTGCTGTGGCTTCCCGCCCGTCGCCTGCCCGTCTTGAGATAATTGTGCTGCCGCAACTGCGACCCCCAACCCAGGTGCCAGCCCAGCCGCCCGGCTGACTGGGATGCCACCATCACAAACCGTCCGACTCTGGCCGTATACCGCTGCACCCCCTTCCCCCCCTGCACCTCCCACCAACCGACCCCGCCGACGTACACTACCGCCGTGAGCTCCTGGTCCTGGGCCTGCTGGTCCTGGGCCTGTCCTGCCCTGTCCTGTCCCTGACCCTCGCGCCTGGCCCCGTCTGTGGCCCTGGTCCTGCCCTGGCTTGTCCTATCCTGCGCTGTCCGCCCTTGCGTCCACCCGCAGCTTGTTCTCGTACCGCTTGAGATTCTGTTCGCTTTGGGTGCCAGTTGCGGCCTCCATCAACTACTTACTAACTCTCGCTTCGCACTTCTTTATCATCATTCCTTTTCCTACCTTTCCTCATCAGGCACTCTGGCCTCTCGTCTTCTCGTCCCCCGGGTATTAGGTAGCCGCACTGGCTTTCGGCAAATCAGAAACTCCTCCGCAATAACCTCACAGACTAAAAAGATACATTCACAGCAGTCACATTCACGCTCTGCCCTACGCCCGGTAGTTTGGCCGACCACCGGTCAGTAGCGTCGCCAGCGCACAGCTTAGACGGTAACCTTCACTGCTCTGCTGCCGTGTCAAAGTCAGACGACGCGGCGCTGTCGTTAACCACCTTCAACTCCTCCCTCTTACTCTCAAGCGCCAGGGCCTGTCCAGTGTTGGGAACCGCCAACACGGATCTTGATTGGCATTGGACCATACTGCATTGGCTCGACGATAGCCCACAGACGCTCCCACCCAAATTCGCCGACTTGGTTGCGCCGGACCCCCCGCCAAAACACACCCCTCAGAGAAGGCTGGTTGGCTCAAGGTCTTTCAACCCACCCCAACCTGAACACCACGCAAAGTACACTACGGTACGCTACCTTCGCCGTACCTAGACAAGACTCCGCCCAGGTCGGTCTTCGACGCTACACTTTTCGCGCGCTAGGCTCGAACGGACGCAAGCAGGCGCAAAGCAAAGTCCAGAGGCAGGGGAAAATAAGGAAAAGGAAGAAAAGAGTCAGCGAGGTCAGATCAGGGCACGTCTTCCATCATCGAACACCCGGTCGCCACACTCCCCTGGCATTCCTTTTCTAGAGCCGCCTGCCCCTCGCCTTACTAGCCTGCCTACAACTTGTCTCTCTTCTCACCCTTCCTCCACTCGAACCACGCTACAAAGTAAGCTGTACCGACCCTGCCGACACAGTATCTACACCTCGCTGTACAGCACGGTACCCAGCCAGATCAGCGCATCAAACCGGCCTTGTACCCTGCGAACTGAGCAGACCAACCCCACCCAGGTCAGATATTGATCATCGACCTGCCGTCGCATTTCTTTCTGGTCTTTCTCGACCTTTACCTCTTCACACCCCGACTGTGTCGCTTTGGAAGGCCGTCACATACTACATCGCCAGTTTGTGGGAGACTTACCTCTGCACCATTTTAACCTGATAGTTTTCTCGGATGACTTGACTTCAAAGTCGAACTCTTTCTCCTTCTTTCCAACCTCTCTTCTACTGCTGTTCTCTTCTTCTCGTGCATCGCCTGGGCTGGCTTTGTCGTATCCCTCAGAGCGTCCCCGCATCACACTACGTGAATAAGCTCGCCTCAGCCTCGACGACTTGCGCGTACTCCTCATTAGACGGCCGCGATTGCAGGCCACAAACCCGAACATCGCCCGTTCTCATTATCTACCATGGCCGCTGCCTTTAGACCAGTGAATTCAGCTCTACCTACAGAAGCCAAGACTGACGAAAAGATGATCATGTCTCCAACCACACCGACTCCCAGCACAGCGCCGCACCCCCAAACACCACAACCAATACCTGAGGAAGTCAAGACTCCGACAAAGGCAACGTTTGGCAGTGGAAGCGGTGGAAGTGGTCTGGCGTCACAAAAGCCCCTGCCCAACTCCGGCTTTCCGCAAACTGTACAGGTGCCCGAGAATGCCGAGGCGGCAAAGACACCGACGAGAGCCAACTCGCAGCACTCGAGAAAATCCCGAGATTCGGAAGATGTCGACATGGACGAGTCCGAAGGCGAGGGGGACGACGGGGGTTCGGACGACGACAGCGTGAACGCCGACGGCACAAGGTCCAGCAAGAAGAAGAAGTCGCAGCGCTTTTACTGCACCGACTACCCGCCGTGCAACCTGAGCTTTACGAGGAGCGAGCACCTTGCTCGACACATCCGGTAAGAAGCGCTCGACAAGGGGGACCTTACGGTTGCTGATGATCGCAGGAAACACACTGGAGAGCGGCCGTTCCAGTGCCACTGTTCACGACGATTCTCCCGGCTTGACAACTTGCGACAGCACGCACAGACGGTGCACGTCAACGAAGATATTCCAATGGACTCGCTGGCAGCGACCGGCTCGAGGTTCCAAAGACAGATGCGGACGGAGCGGGTGCGCCAGCAGGGCGGCAGGGCCCGTGCCTCAACGGCTGGCAGTCCAGGTGGTCCGATTAGAGGCCATTCCAAGTCTCTATCGACGTCAAGTATCGCCAGCGTTGGCTCTATCGGCCCAGCTTACGGCGTAAGGGATGACATGCGCAGGCGTCCCCCACCTCTCGTTATGGCAAGCGATCCGCGGGCTCGTTTGTCTCTCGAGTCGTATCGCAGCGACGGACCATACGGTTATCGTCCTGTTTCCCCTGATTACAGCACGCCGACTTCTGCCACCTTCTCGACTGGCCCGAGCAGTCCACGATGGGGTTCGGGTATCGCGTCTCCTTCGACCACGCATTCTCGTTCTCATAGTATGTACTCCTCGGGATCGGGGACACCAGGCCGCCGGCTCAGCGTGCCGTCCGGCGCGAATCCTTTCCAGTCGCCTCACGGAGCTCCGGTGAATAGACTCGTTTACGGCGGGCCGATGAACGCATCCACCAACGGTGCCTTCTCGCCTGCGCCCAGTAGTCACCTCGCATCACCCACGACGCCCACCTCGGGTTGGAGCGGCAGACGCGACTCCACGTCGTCGGGTGCGGATGAAGCCTGGCGTCGTCGTACTTGGCACCCTGATACGAGGAACTTCGCGACCAATGCCAGCCATCTTAGCAACGTCTTGACGCACGCCCAGATGCAGCCGAATCCTGCACCTCCCATCCTCGGCGCTTCAAACCCTCAGCCCACTCTCCGCTTGCCTGGCATCGAGTCCTTCGACCCCCTTCTGCCTCGGCCCTCGCCACCCAGGCGTGCACAATCTCCCATGATGGTGGATGAGGTCCCCCGACCTCCGGCTCTGCTCCACAGCACCGAGATCAGCACCGAGGACCGGAGAAATGTCGCACAGTGGGACATGGGCTTGCACCGAGGCCTCACAAGGCTTGACATCACGTCCAACACGACTCCTCCCCGTGACAGCGCGGGTGCTTGGGCCAATGAGGTGAACCAAGCAGTCCAGGCTCAGGCTGAGCAGGTGAGGTTGAACCCGCCGACTGTACGGTTCGAGGCAGATCCCCCCTCGTACTCGAAGTCGAGTGCATTCAGCCGCAACCATCAACACACCATGTCAGCACCATCTATTGCGACGCGGGACTCGCGGCGGCACGGATGGTACCACGGCCCAGCAGCGAGCCACGTTCACGGTCCCAGGCCTGAGCCTCCCCCGGGCCACGACCCTCGCGGTCCTCATGTTAACCGCATCGTCCACCCCAACATGAATCACTTTTCCGGCTTCCCGGGCAGGCAGCTGGAGCCGCAACCACCCCGGCAGCATCAGCAGCATCAGCAGCAGCAGCAGCAGCAGAGCGGCAAGCCTGACCCCCTGCGGCGTCTCGAGGCTCTCGTTGCTGTAGCGACTAGCGAGGGTACCACGGCCGCTGCCTATTAGGGAAGCGGCGAGCGAGTAGAGCGGACACGCCAGACGCACAGATTACGATTGATGACCTTTCATCCTTTTGACCGTCAGCAGGGAGCATTGACACCACTGCATGATAAACGGTCGCTCTTATTGATGATATCCCATTCCACCTGGTTGGCTTTTTTCTTACTTTACGTCGGCGTCATCACATAGCGTTGTTTTGTTTTCTTTTTGCTGGAGCGGCCTCCATCTTGTTTTCTCGTCTCATGTCAACAGGTCCTGATATCCGGACTCGAGTCCGCTTTTCTCTTCGTCGAGTACAGTCGCGGTTCGCTTGGTTATGTAGAGGCAGTCGTTTGATATTAATTCTGCGCATGGCTTGCTTGGTCACGATCGATGAGATACCCACTCATTCTGGGATGAATTCAGGGATGGAGGTAAATGTGTTGCTTCTCTGGCGATGGGGCATACCGTTCGTGTCGGCACACCTGTCTAGGCTGATTATGGCTTGGAGGATGGTTTCGAGTGAGGGAGCATCGGCTGATACCCGAGCTTGGCGTGGCCTCCTCTGTGTGCGAGGACCGGTATGATGCCCAAGTTGTAGGAAGGTGCTACAATCCCAGGAAGGCGTACATTAGGCAGAAATAACGATGTACATGTTTGCAATATCTTCTTACAGTTTCGTCATGTCGTGAAGAGTCATTTATTGCTGATGAAAGCACTGGACTGGCGGGTATGCTTTAGTATGTCGATGATGAAAGATGACGGCGTTTAAGAATGATTTGTGGAGATGGGACCTGGTTCAGTTGCAGACTTTATTACTCTAATCTCTCCAGCCGAAATTTGGTTGTCTCAATTCATCACCCATCCAAGTCGCCGGGGCTGGGGGTTTGGCGTTGCCGATCCCGTTTGCCGATGTGGAGCCCTCCGGAGTCTGCCCCACCGCATCCGGAGGAGAAAGAGTTTCGGATACCGGGTTCCGAGTTTCGGGATATCTAGTGCCGGAAGCGGGGGTGGAAACCGGAGTGCTCGGATGTGAAATGATCTGTCACCATGGGAACGTTCACATATTTCTTTACCTTTGTGTCGATGCTTACACTGTATTGCTGGACGTGGTCAGCCGTGGGGGGTAATATGCGCGATACTCGTTATTATGGTAGGTAGGGCGTTGCATCGGATCATCGTCGTGTAGACATGGAGCGGGACTCACACGGGGGCTTGGGCTCTGGGGATGGTCCACACGTCGGGTGTTTGAGGAACTTGACGATGGGGAACGAAGCGCGTATATGATCCGATGTGAAGCCAGGGCTGTTCACAGCGTTCGCAATATTTGCACACGGCCGCTTGTTGTATTCGTCGGCTGGGCAATAGGATGGATGCCATGCTGCACAAATACACCGTCGCAAGGCTCCTCGCCTCCATCACCCTATCCGGCGCCTCAGCTTAGAACCCTACTAGACACACATTTCCCGCCATACTCGGGACAACTACGGCAAGCGAGGTGTACAACCAAACGGGTTTTCGCAACATCGATAGTCGGAAGCGGACACGACTTGAGGGGGTTTAGGGAGAAGGGGGGCCGAGTTGGTGATGTGGCATGGTATGGCGGACCAGGCCATCACCGCGCCGAACGGAAGAGGGTTCTGTGAAAGGGCAAAGAGGTTGGACGAGAATAAGGGTCTGAGGACGGAGGACTACTGGAGGTATTTCGAGGTGTCGGGGGTGAAGTAGTATGTTCAGCCTGGTGAGAAAGTTGACGTTGTCGTCGATAGAGACGAGCTCTGAGAGAGAACATGAGCAGGCGTGGACAAAACCATGTTTATGATACGCCATCTACTTGTACAAATCGCCCTTCACTTCCACCGTCTAAATGGATGTGCCTCGGTGTTGAAGACAAACTCATCCAGGCTGATGAGCCCCGGTTCGCTGAAGATGAGGTAGAAGTACTTCAAAGTCTCTCCCATCCAGAACGACTCCATCGAGTCACTAGCCGGCGGCTTTCCCTCCGCCGTGACATCCCACACCGCCGTGTTGGCCAGCTCCGTGCTTGTTGCGTTGTCGATGGAAGTGAACATGTTCCACGCCGACTCCAGCAACTTGGCGTCCCCCGTGGTGCGGTACAGCACGAATGCGCTCTCGATGGCCTCGGGGCGGAGGATGTATCGCCTGTCGGGCACGGCAGAAAATCCCTTGACGAGGCGGTCGTCTCGAATGATTCTTTCCGCGTCACGGTCGTCGTTGTCCTTTCTGTCTGCGCGTTCCATGACATGCTTCTTCCATGTACTCTCATCCCATTCGCAGCCTGATTTGGAAGGACATGGAACCATGTAGAACGATTCGGGCATGATGCCGTGGGGAAAGGACTTGTAGCTATACACGCAGCCGTCAACCAGCTTCCTCCCAATGTCAACGTCTCTTGCCCGGCTGAAGAGTTTGCCACCGAGTGCTAAAAGGCCGCCGAGGAAGCAGACGAGATGCTGGCCCTGGGGTTCGAGTTCGATACCATCGGGTTGGGCGTGAGCTTGGCCCGCGATGAGAATGTCTTCGTTGGTGGGCGTCATGGGACGGAACAGGTTGTGTGCGTATGCCGGACCGACAAAGTTCTCGTACATGGAGCGGTACATGGGGCTGCGGCCGCCGACGAGGGCAGACATCTTGGGGAAGTATTCGTACAGGGAGTCGGCCATGGCCCCAAGCGTGAATGCGTCGCCTTCGTGGAATACCTCCTTTTCTGGGTTCACGACCAAGGGGAACAGCCCCGGGATCCTGGTTCTGTTCTGCTGGGCCTCGAAGATTTCCATGATGCGCTGAGTCGCGTCCCACCATCGCGGGTCGCCGGTCAGGATCGAAAGGCGCGTGAACTCCATGGAGAGGGACCCGATTTCGGCGACGAGCACGCCGTTGGGCGTTTCCTGCTTCTTGCCCTGGATGGCTTCGGAGATCTTCCACCGGGTGAGGGGCATCCGGTTCGGCGTGTCAAAGGCTTTATACAAAAGCTCGCCCACCTCGACGGCCTTTCGGAGCAGCCTCACGTCGCCGCTGAGGTCAAAGGCCGAGAGGAAGCCGCCGAGGTAGCGAATGGTGGTCTCGAAGACGTTGATCTCTACCAGGTCTGTTTTCGTAAAGTCAATGGTTTCCGCGGCCGTCACGGCGTCGATGAATTCCTCCTTCATATCCATGATCCAGAGCGTGTCGAGTGAGTCGACGAGGGTCGCGGCCCAGCCGCCGAATGTGTTTCGTCCATCTCCCGACACAGGCGTGAGCTCATCTGAAAGCCACGCGTGAGCGCGGTAGGAAGCCCAGGCTCTGGAAAAGACGCTTTTGACGGTCTGCCGGCGCTCTTCGCGGACTCTTCGCTGGTCGCTTGCTTCATGGGCGAATTGTGCTTGTACTTGGGGGAAGCGGACTGGTGGTGATGTGGGGAGAACACGTAAAGGGAGAGGAGGCGGGTGATGCACCTTAATGTTCTTCCAAAAGTAAAACTGTGTTTTTTCGGTTTCCCAGTCTATCGGTTTGGGAGCATAGTCCGAAGATGGCCTCAACTTGGGGAGCGAGCCATCACTATGCCAGATGAGAACAAGTAGCACGGAAACAGGCAACCCGAAGAGGACGATGCTTGACAGTCTTCGTCTCGCGAGCATCATGTTGCAGGACGTATATATGCAGAGAATAATAGTGAGTAGACCCGGGGTTGTATTCGAATCCGGAGTGCGCGAGTTTGGTAGGATCCCTGCTCTTAAAGGTGCACCTCCCGGCCGCCCAACAGGTCAAAGCTTCGGACAGCTTTAGTCTAGTGGCAAACAACAAGTCCGGCGCTTATGATACGAGGGCTGTTGAGGCAACCGAACGACTGCGCGGTCCCTGCGTCGTGACAGGCAGTTTGCTACTCTCTGACCCTTGTCAAGGAGGCCTTGGCTGCTGTTGGTTCCCAGCTCCATGTCAGCGTAGTGCGAGGCGCGTATCCTCGGCACGGCTGTTTGCTCTGTGATCGGTATACTACAAGTTCAGTTGGAAGTAGATGATATCATGATGGGTTCAAGTTGATGACAGGTGGCTGCAAGGCCTTCTGGTTGAGCTCATATACCGATGTTCATTTCAAAGGCCTTGTATATCTTGAGACTGCTAATCAATTACTGGGTGCTACCTATAGCCGTTTGCTATGTTGCATAATACACCACGAAGACAATACGAGGCATGTCAGTCTCATTTCATTCTCATACAGGTTGGCGTTGTGTCCGCTCCGTCGGGACAAACAACTCTTCGGGTTGCGATGATTGGTGGCACTCGGTCCCGCATCGTCCGGTTGACGTGGGTTTGAGCTTGGCCGCCGTCACAGCGTCGTGTCGTCGAAGGGGGAGAACCAACAACTGACGGTGTCTTCACGCAGAGTCAGAAGCCAACTCAAGAGATGGCAGCTCGATGCCATAGGCTCGGTGCCGTACCGCCGAGTTCGTGAGCCTTTGCAACTTCACTAGGACAAATGGCATAAGTTAACTTATCGGCTAGGTCGTTTGCTACACAAGCTTGATAAGTAGGACAAACCCGTTTTAATGCACAATCATCCCTCTCAAACAGCCGTGCCCCGTCTCTTCAAGCAAGTTTATTAATCGTCGTCGTGTTTCCAGCCATAGATAGAATACGACTCTTGCCCACTTGTATGCCAGTGCTAGACTTCCCTCGGTCTCCATGACTCCTCGGGCAGTGACAACATGAAAGCTCTCATTCACCTTATTTCAATCGCATGTCTTTACCTCAATTCTGCTCAAGCAGCCTGTTACTATCCGAACGGTAACCTCGCACCCAACGATACACCATGCCGAAACGACACGGCCGAAGCTGTGTGCTGCGGGCAGGGTTATGCCTGTCTTTCGAACAGACTATGCCAAGCTACTGGAGAGGCACTCCAAAAAGAAGGCGCAACGGAACTTGTGAGGGGTGGTTGCACGGATAGATCTTGGAAGAGCTCGAGTTGTCCCGCCTTCTGCATCAACCCGGAGACCGACAACACTGCCGGCGGCATCGGCGGCGCCCGGTGTAGAAACACAAAGGAAGAGTAGTACTACTGCATAAACGTCGCCCTGGACCAGGTCGACTGCGCAGGAATGAGGAATGTGCTGGGTTTTTCACGTAAGTTGCGCAACCAAACGAGGTTCGATCTAGAAGAGTAGTTGGGGACAACTACGACGGATCGTAAGAAACATTCTGATATTCAAACCTGTTGCAGCGTCTCCTACAGCCATAACTACTGTTGGTGTAATTCATACTCCGACATCAACATCCGCAACGACGCCTACAGCTCACATTCCATCGGGTTTGACATCGCTGGTGCCATCGAGCCCCTCGAGTCCGCCCAGCCAACATATCACAACCGGGACTTTCGCGTCGGACATCCCAACACACAATGTTCAGCAACCTTCAAGCAGCAGCGAAGATAGAGCTGTTACAATAGGCGCTGCGGTCGGTGTTTGCATAGGTGTTCTTGGGCTTGGGATGTTGGGCATTTGGTTCAATGGTTGGGCATCTGGGTATTCCTCCTCCGGCGGAAACGAAGACGAAGTGAGGCTGGCAACATTAATGCATATGTACATACACCTCGAGAGGTTTATGAAGCACCTTAGAACCGGAGCCGAATAGAATCTACCTTTAAGTTAAGGCTTCTGTCCGGGTCAGTCTTGGGCTTGCCTCGCGGAGTTTAATTGCCCGAACCGATCACAGGTTTGGTACGATTGACATATGAAAAGTTCCCAGCCGCGCTGCAGAAATTTCGAAGTCGATAGAGTCAACAAAGCAACGTCGCTACACAAGGTGGAGTTTTGCTGTGACACAGGCGTTCGACAAACTACCAACATCATTAACCTCTCATTGAATCGGCGTGTTTGTGAGCCATCTGGGCTCTCGTGGCTGGATGCTTGGACACACCAATGATCTACAATCAATGGGAATGACTAGCTGATGTTGGTACAAGCTGGATATCCAAAAGTCCATGTTTAAGTAGTACAGCTTGCCCACCATCTCACAGAGTGTCTCTCTCGAGTGGTGGTGCGTCCCGCCTTTCTCCCTAGACGCCAGTCTGTCTCCCTTAGACGTCAGATTCGAGACCTACGACCTTCACCTCGCCGTCGCGATATGCTCCTCCATCCAGCATGGCTCCTCCTCCTCACTCCCCTGGTTAAAAGTGAAGATGCCCCATGCTTCAACTACGCTACAGACGCTCCGAACGCAGAGTTACCATGTAACGCTACCACATCTGACACGGGTCGACACTCCGCTTGCCGTCCACCCCGATACGAATGCCTCGCGAACGGTATTTGCAAGACTCCAGGAGAGTCATCCACGAGTAAGAGTAAGAAAGATGACTCTATGCGTGGGTCATGCACCGACCGGTCATGGAAGAGCGACGCGTGCCCCGGGCTCTGTTTGGTACGCGACGCAGCCGCGGTTTCGCGAGAGCAGAGACTCCCAGGGAGCGCAAGTGTTCAGGATTGTGGCCATAAAGACTTCAACGACCACGACCTCTGCCTCGACACGTGGGGCGAATACAAGATCTGCAAAGACAGGCGGGCAATCTTCAAAATAGGTCCGGTCATCAAGTTCTGATGTTTCTGCGGTGTTGTGCTGACATGGCGAAGAGAACCCGATACCAGCCCCGAAAAGTAGCATACCTATTACATCCAATTCCAACGTCGACGTACGATCAGGGCTTACTGGGACCCTTGGACCTCAGTTTGTCACGCAAGGGGCCTCGTCAACTTCTTCATATTCGACAACGGCATCTCAATTGATTACGCAGATGCCATCGCCAATTTCTTCGCATTCGACAACGGTTGAACTCCGGTTTTGGACGATCAAAACACTTACTCCGTCAATCACCGTATTCCTCGCACCCAGCAGCAACGTCTCGACAACTGCTGCACCCGAACCAACAGAGCACTGGACGTTTATCCAAGGTGCTGAGATAAGAGCCCCGGATGGCCGTGCTGGCACGATTGGTATCTCGATTGCGGCAACACTTGGCATCGTGTGTCTGACGGTCCTTGGTGTGTGGCTGGTTCTGCGACGTAGGCGCAGGAAGCAGACGCAAGAGATTCTTCACGAGGTCGACGGCGATCAGAAGACTGTCGAGGAGACCCCGAAGACCTGCTGGAGGCCGCCGCCTGGTATGGACTACGATGCTCCTCCACAAGAGTTGCCATGTCCGAAAGAAGCCAATAATGACTGCGAAGACGTATTGCGTGGAGACTCTGACCTGGAAGAGAGTAGATAAAGTTGACTACTGCGTTGAAGTAGAATATCTCCTTTCCTCTCATGGCAGTCTGCGTCCACCTCCCTTGTTTAAATAAGCTGTCACCAATGTTTCTAATCACATCTGATTTACGGTGTTTATCATAGCAATGTTCGACTTGAACTATGGACAGTGCTTGTACTGCGGCGTTTATTACTTTGTGTACGACTGTCATTGCACCACATTAGGCGTCTTTACGGTAAAGAGCCATCCACTTGTAGTAGAAGGGCCTCGACTGCTGTTGAGTCGTGGCAGCAGCCTCCTCGTTTTCCAACTGCCTCTGAGGCACGTCGACCACCTCACCGTCCAGACCCGTGTTGGTAACGGCGTTCTGCTGCTTGCCCAGGTAAAAGTCGGGCATGAAGAAGGTTGCAAACAGAGGAACCGCGGCCAACAGCAGGGCGGTAATGGCAATGTGGCCGTTGACGTGAGCATACGCGCGGATGGCCCCTTGCCTCACGGGGTCGTCGAAGTCGTAGGTGGTGCGCAGCTTCTTGATGCTCCCGTACAGCTTCGCAAGCGTCTTCTCGTCGACGTCAGGCATCTCCTTGCGCATGCGGTCCAGCATCTCGTTGGTCCAGATGGCAGACGACACGGCGCTGCCGACTGACGAGCCTAAGGTGGACCACAGGGTGAGCAGGGCGATGATGGTAGCCATGTCCTCGTGCGGCACAGACGCCTGACTACCGACGCGGGCGCCGACGACGTTGAATGAACCCAGGCAGTAGAGGAGCTGCGCAACGACGAGCCGAGCCGTGTCCTGCACCATGTTGCCGTTGCTTTGGACGAGCAGACCGTAGGCGATCAGCCTGGCAGCCGCGCCAAAGACCATCATGGACTTGTACCGATGGGTAGACCGCTGGATGAGACCAACAATAGGTCCCATGATACTGAGCCCCATCGTCGTGATGCCCAGGAAGATGGTCCACTCGTACGTGCTCCACTGCTTGATGATGTACACGTACGAGGAAAAGTACGTGTTTCGGACTGCCGAGGCCATTTGGTTAAAGGTGTAGATGGCGGCCGACGCGAGAAAGGTGCGGTTCTGGAGGATGTGCTTCGTCATGAGCGGCTTCGGGGAGACGTACTTCTCAAACAAGACGAAGCTGACGAGGAGGACGAAGCCCACGACGAGCATGGCAATGATCCTAGGGCTAGCCCACCCACCGTCGGCACTCTCTGCGAGGGTGAAGGGCAGCAAGATGAGCGAGAATGCAGTTCCGAGGATCATGAGTCCGAATATGTCAATATCGATCAGCCCATCGCGCAGCAGCATCATCCAGTAGAAGAATCCCGCCCGCTCGGCCTGTCCCTCGGACTCACCGGCCGTTCCGGTTCTCAGACGCTTCGAGGCAGCCATGGTGACCATGCCCAGCTTCTCTCCCCGTCGCTGCATCGAGTACAGGGTAAAAATGGCCGGGATCAGGAGTACGGGCACCACGATGGCAAACATGCCCAGACCCCACCGCCAGTTGTCGACGAAACCCTCGGCTATGAAACCGTTGACGGGCACGGTGATGACGAACGGAATCGACAGGGCGGCGCCGAAGAAACCTCGCCACTGCAGCGGGGTGAGATCGCCGACGATGATGTCGCTGAGGAGGTCGAGGCCAGACTTGCCCACCGAGGTGAAGCAGATGCCGACGGTGTAAGCGGCGAAGGTGCTGGAGCTCGCGGCGACGGCGAAACCGACGACGTAGAAGACGAGGATGACGACGTAGGTAGTCGGGCGGGAGGTGATGTCGGCGAGCTTGCCGATGAAGGGCTTGCTGATGGCGCGGATGATCTGGCTGGCGGTGCTGACGGCGGCGAGCGAGCTGTGCTGCCCAAACGTCGAGCTGGCCATGGTCGTGAAGATGGTGCCCGTGATGCCCTGGTCGAGGGCGTAGGCGAACATGGTCAGGCCGATGGAGATGCCCAGCAGCCAGAGGATGATCTTGCCGGACTTGCCGGACTGGTAGAGGACCTTGTTGAAGGCCTCGACTCTGGTGACGCCGATGCCAGCGTGTCCGTTGGCCGTGGCATCTGATACGGGCTTCGGGCAGTCGTAGGTGGATTTGTTGTCTCCGTCGAGATGCTGTTCTTGAGGCACCGGCTCCTCGGAGGAGACCACATTTGGCGAGACTTGATCGATGGCCTTCGGGTTTGGACCCGATGCTCCGGCTGGTGTCGACATCTTTGTTGTTCTCGTCGTCGGATGGCCTTGAGACTAGACAGGCGAGGAGGATGAAGAGGCAAAGGGCAACTTCAACCACATCGAATTCCGGCGCGAGCCTCCCATCTTTATTGAAACTCTACAGGTGTCTGCCGGAGGGAGGGTAGTATCGAACCCTCGAAATGGCTACACTCGAAAACGTCCCCGAGAAGGATTCCAACCGAACGAACCAGCCAACGCAGCCAAGCATTTTTACACGAGGAAACCCGCAAATGACCTCGTTCTGACCAATTGCCACCGTGATATGATTCGATCTGATAAAAGTCTGCAAACCCGATGCCTGTCGTGATGGCAGTCTTTGATTCGCCCGAGGGATCTATCCCACCTTTTTCTCATCCGACACAGGAAAGGTTATTTCCCAAAGTTCTTTTTCAGCCCCCTCAGCTATGTCCATCTCCGGGCGATTCCACAAGTCGTGGTCTTGCCAAGGTCCCGTAGTCGTGGTCTTGCCAAGGTCTCGGGGTGCTGGTCCTCGAGTGAACGGAGGACGTCGCCAGTTCTTTGGCCGTCGGCGAAAAGAGGCCGACGGACATTGACCGAGGTCGGAGGTTCGCTGACTGCAAGATTTCTTCATGAAGGTGTGATTCTTCACCGACATCGCGCCTACCAAGCGTCCGAGTTGTGCATATTGAACATCACTTCAAGGGCAGCTCACGGGTAGAAGGTGCTTTGTTGATTCTTCAAAGAGTAAAAGTAGATATCGGTATCGCTAAACGCCTCAGAAACGACTTACTCAGTTTCTTATAACCTCCCAGCTGCCTCTACTTTACCATGATCGACGCTCGCATGAGGTCCGCTGGGCGAGTTCTCACCGAAATCAGTCGAAATAGACGTCGCGCTCTTCACGTTGTCCACACTCTTCAGACCTATGGCAGGATTGCCAATGACAAGACAAAACACGGCCACAACCATGACACTATGTGGGACTTAGCAACTTGACATGACACAACGAGGCATCTGTGAGACTCACGAAGACTCCAAAGCGATGAACAGGGGTTCGTTCCGAAACATTGGGCTGAAGTATCCCTCCTTGAGCTCCTCAATACGATAGGAGCATCGGACGAGTATCAAAACCGTGGCGATGAAGAGAAAAGCCAGAAAGACGCCCATGCGTCTGGTAATTTTCTCTCGGACCGAGCTTCTCCGGCAGGCGATGAGATAGTCGGCGAAGAGAACGCAGAAGAGAACCAGCATCACCACCTGGAAGATGAGGCCAGCCAGCGTGACGTTTACGCCTATCTGCACTTGTGACTTGTCGCCTGCTATGCTCGAGAGAGCCCCGCCGGTCGCCTGGAGGACGAGGGATATCATGTCGCATGGGATGAAGATGTAGTAGAAGAGGCTCGGGTTGCATCGGCATATGGATCGTTCCAGCTTGTTAACTCTATAAAGATCAGCGTTGGAAACTTCTGGGAACTGTACAGCAGACTTACACTTGGGAGAGCATCACGTAGATGGCGGCGCAGAAGAAAACAGGAGCCACAGTAATGCAGACTAGACGGCTGGTCAGTTCCTGGGATCGATCTTGTGAATGGTGTTCACATACTGATTTGAATGAGAAATCCGCCAAACGAAAAGGGGTTATCGTGAAGAATCAAGCGTCCAACATATCCGATGATTTCGATCAAACAGCCTCCAAGCATGCTGGCCATGAATCCCCAAGTTTTCGAACGAAATCCCTGGATAGCGTGGATGATCATTGCTAGAGCGAACAGAGCGATGAATGCTCCATTGACTGGGATTGAAGGCTGGTATCGTAGTAAGCTGGCTTCGAGTGGGCAGAGGTCTAAGGTGCAGTTGGCTTTCGGCCCGAAGGTCCTGAGTCCGTTTGGTAGGCGGGTAGCAGACATGATAGGCTGGTCGTATGGAATAGATCAGCTACAAGCAGGTGGATTGTAGGACGAGATACAGATCCAATATCAAATCGAGGCGTTAGGCGATGGGTTCCAGATGATATATGTAAAATGAAAGCATGAGCGGCTGATAGATGGATGCTGTGTCTCATCAACCCATTAGTCGCCAGCCGGCCGTAAACACAAACAAAACCGATGGGAAACCCGCCACGAAGCGATGAGACCACCTTAGATTCACCGATGCGAGCCACCTATCGAAAGACCAGCAGAAGATCTGCCCGCGCACCAGAACTGCGCTTCCCCTTTTCCTGTCCCAATAAGCGATTCCGACGGCCAGAGCCAGCCAAGAAACCCCCGCTGCCAACATTCTTTGCCCTGCTCCCGCTCCTGGAGTGTGGCTTTCTCCCAAGCCGGCCGTATTCCATGCCGTCTTCGGACGTCCTGAGACACCGACCATCCCAAGAGAGAATGGCCAACACGCCATGCCATGTGCTTCGCCGGGTGATCTGGCCAGTTCACGGAACGGCCATGCCGATCAGCGTCCCGGGAATCTGGGACCTAAACTAGTCATGGTCGTAAGGGGCCAAGGCCGTCAAGCCAACCCTCGTTCGCGCACTCGCACTCGGACAGGGACCAATAAGCCACCTTGGCGGGCTGAGAAGTTAGATCGAGTCGGCGAGACAAAAACCGTGGATACCACATGTGAATGATGCCACCGTTCGCAGAATCCTTTGTACGCGGAAGCCTCTGCCAGCGCCAGCGCGATTTTACGTCCGCGCCAAGATGCCCACGAACTCGGTAAGTGCCTCCGAAACTCTTTCGGACACGTTGAAGCTGTGAGTGTCTGGGCAAAGGTCCGGCGATTCGGCGATTCGGCGATGCAGCGATGCGGCGATGGCAACTGTGGCGGGTTGATCTGCGAGCTTCTTCACAAAGGCGGGGAGCATTTCTGTGAACAAGCAAACGTCTTGTCTTGAGCGAGAGTGGGACACTTCAAGACCGTCTGCCATTTGAGGCAAGCTACACCAAATGATGATTTGCTGCCTGTCCTCACATTATGTCGTGAATAGCAGAGACCATCAACAGAGGACCGTTAGACGCTATATAAAAGGTTGATAAGGAAACAAAAAAGATAGATTTGAGCATGTAGGATACTTGATCTAAATGATATTCATACCATAGGATTACATTTATAGGAAAAGGCTTAGCGATAGCCTAACGTATAATATACTTCCCTTAATATAAGATGCTATTTTTTATCTTGGTAAAGCTGCTCTGATTAATTTCTTCCGCGTTCTAATCATTAAAATTTTAAGGAATCATCCTAGAGTAGAAACCTTCACCGCCCGACGGGACTTCAACGGCCCTTGCCCGGACAAGTCGCCCACGAACTTGGCGGACTTGTGGACTCAGCTCTCTTACGACGGGATCGGAATCACCGCACTGCCCATAGCTAGAGTCCAAAATGACGGGTTCTTCTTCTTCCTGATCAACGGCTAGTAATCGACAGCCCGGCTGACGCGCATCCAAGCAACCCACAAGGGGTTTACCGAGGCAGGCTGCGTCTCGCTCAACAAGGACGCAGGCACGATCGGCGTGGTGCGTTGCACAGGAGATCTGACGATAGGCAGGGCTTCTGGGTCTACCAGGACGCGGACAACGTAACCTCTATGGTGGAGATCACGTCCGCCCTCGGCTGTGCCAAACTCACGCCATCCACACCTCGAGGTCCGTCGATTCTCTACTGAATAGCGTTACCAATGCAATTCTATTTCTTGTACAATGATGATAACTAGGCTATCTCGGCGAGCAGGACATACGTCATCTGCTAAAGCCATAAGGGTATACTGTTACGCAGGTAAGTTGTAACTACTGAAATACAGTTCAACATGGGCGGTAAAGTTAGTTGTGTCTGCAACGCAGCTTTAATGCTGAGGGTACTGTATATTCTACGCTGGGACATAAGCTGAAGAGCTTAAATTTGCTTTACAAGAAGTGTATGGCTGATTTTTGAGCACCTTGAGAGTACCTCAAGGCAATCGAGGACCTTAAAGGTCGAGGTAGAGTAATTATATATAAACCCCCTTGGCCGACTCGTATTCTCTTCCATCAAACGTGTTTTCTCACTACTGTATTCATTCACATACTCAGTTCCTTCATCCAAATTTTGCCAGCACACCCGCTATCTGTCGCCGTCGAACAACAATTATTCGCCCGACGCAACGGAAAGCCCGAGCCCGAGCCTCAAGATGATGACCCTACCCATCAGACGCAAGCCAACAGCAAACGGCACTGGACAATCCAATAGCCTAGCACAACTCCAAGAAATGCCAGTGGATGTGGTCCTCGTAATTTTCGAACAGTTGCTGGCATACGAAGAAAAGGACGCCTACGGTAGCCTTCAATGGTTTAAAGGTCCAACCGGCGAGGATGCCGTTCGGGATGCCCTTCACCTTTGCTTTACCTGCAAGGCGATGTGGGAAATGGGTGCTCGGATGGTGCGCAGATGGGTCACAATCCATAGATTGTTTGGATGCTGACGATGTAAACATTGCTTCGCTTCACTCACTAGAAGGCAGCACGCCCGCATGTTTCCTGCAATAGCAAATAGACTCACATGTATCTCACGCAGAGAAATCATATCATGGTCAACACTGTGAAGCATCCTGCTCAACCCTATTGGAACCTCTGTGGCTGAACATAGGACAAAGTGGTGGAGATGATGTTTCGCCGATTGGACTGAACTTTCCCGCCAATGAGGCCGAAATCCGAGTTTTGTTTCGACTCGGAAGAATAGTCAGCACTTCAATGCCGCGCCGCAATTCAAGCATCCACCTCACAGCATGCCGTTCACCAATCCCGGTCGAGCAGCTTCAACTCGGCAGTCCAGATGTGGTCCCAATTCCGCCTAGTGCTTATCTGGCGTGCTAGTTGCGAGATTCGTTTAAAGAGGAGGCCATTCCCGACTGTCTTGATCCCTCCCCCCTTTGCTCCCCTCAGACATTACAGTTTACAAGTGCAGTGTCGCGAACTTGTACATCATGGGAGTCACTCACAGCGTTGCTACCGAGGTGGAGATTGCGGCTTCGCCGGCTACTGTCCGATCCGTGGTGAGCTCCAATGCCATTAACACATGCGCTCCGGTGACGGTCGCTGATGACGCCAAGTTCTTGGACTGGCCCCGGTACAAGGAATGGACCAAGGTCTGGACCATGGAGACCAAAGACGCGGCCACGAAGGCATCCGGAGTGAAGAGCGGCGACTTTGTCAACGTCAACCTCAAGGGGTACGCCTTCAGCCCGGAAATCTGGGTAAGGCTGTCATCGTCGTCGTCTAACCAGCTCCTGCGCATTTCTCACAACCCTGTCTAGCAAAACTCGGAAGAACTGTTCCAGTGGAACGGGTCCCTCCCCTACGTCTTCTCCGGGGCCCATTCCTTCCACATTCGGGCGAGTTCCAAGACGCCGGGCGGAACCACGTTCACTCAGTCCGAGGACTTTAGCGGTGCTTTGGCGTTCCTCATGAAGCCCTTCTGGGGCTTCGAGAAGAGCACATTGACGAACTGGAGGGAATTTGACCAAGACATCAAGAAGGAAAGTGAGAGGCTGTCATCTTGAGCATGATGGAAATCGGGGCAGAATGACCGGTTGACGGTTTTGCAATGAAGTATCGACGAACACAGCAACGTAGTGGTTACGAAGGAAGCTACGAAACGAAACATGCGCAACTGCAAAGAGCTTTTAGGGACTGAAAGGAACGTACGTTGTCTATCATTTGTGTGGACTTGACTTGGTTGACTTGACATGCACTCCTTTCATGTTGAAAGGTTTCCATATCATGTCTGTTCCGTCCCAGTCAAGTCAGCCGAAGACTGATGCTCGAGAGTTTTGGATGTGCTTCACGAAGCTACTTTGGAGCTTTGATTGACCTACGAATGTGCCTTGGATAGAAAGCACCACTTCGCTTCATTCTCGTGTGAGAACGACGAAACCCACCCACGAGCGTTGTGAGTAAATATTCCATCGAAGCCTCAACTCAGTTTTGTACATGACAAGGGCTAAAGAACGTGACTGGTTTTAAATAAAGACATCATGTTGTAAAGTGTTTTGGAAAGACCTTTTGAAACGATAGTTCAGGTTCTAAATTCACCTCGAGGCTATTTATACTCGTAGCAGAAGGGTCCTCCGTGGATGTCCATCACGTCCGCCACCGGCATGTCATTTCCGAAATTTGGGAAAGACAACAGGTACTGCAAGGTGATGTTCTCGTAGACGACGTCACCAAAGAAGTTGAATGGGTAGCCGTACATGGTGTCTGGGCCGCCAATGTCGGTCTTGCGAGCAGGCCAGTCTGTATTGTATCCATTTCGTCAATTATGATAGAACCGCACCGTTTTTCTCGACATGGGTAAAAATGTGCAACCATGAAGCTAGGTGGGAGGAAGAGGAAGAATAGTTGCACGAACCTCTGCGTTGCCAGTCATTCCATATTTTGTCCAAGGCGCCATGGATGAAGTAAAAGACGGGATCGCCAGGCGATGAGTACATGTCAGCGCACTGCGTTGCATCCAGAATCAGCCAGACTGTACCGCCGTTTCTCTCTCTCTATCTTTCTCTTTCACGTAGACTTACGTCGCCGACTGCGCCACCAATGCCCAAATGCATGCCCGCGTGAAGAGTCATGCCGCTGACTTGCGTGTTGTAACCCTGGATGTGTCGGTTCAGCTCCGAGAACGAGGCGGCAGAGAGGGCGCGGTCGATGATCTCGTCGCTGAGTGCGCTCGTAATGATTGGCAGGCTGAAATCACGCCGGAGGCAGTGAGGAGTAGACTCGAGGGAGTAGCCTTTGCAAGTTAGCATGGATGGACGCAATGCCCTGACACTTCTCGGGAGACATACCAAGCCCCATAGGGACAGTCAAGTTTGCGAAAGGTCCCTCCTGAATGCAGCCTGCAGGCGTGACTTAGTATAATCCCGATCCAGGGACTGGGATGTGCCTACCTCCGCCAGATCTGGCCGGAATCTCAATGGGCTTCTGAACGGGAAACTCTTCCTTGTCACTGACGTCCTCGATGTAAGGCCCGTTACCTCCGACGCCGTAGACATTATCGAAGACGGGCGAGTTGACAAAGCCCTCGGCTGTGTTGTCTAAGCTCACGTCCCAATAGGGAAGGGTGCCCTTGTATGAGCACTTGCTACGCAGTTCCGTTTCGAAGAGATGTAGCATCCATCGATGCCAGCTAGATGTCGTTAGCGTGAGCTAGTCTGTCGAGCGGACAATCTTGTGCAGGTTGCTGTCAGCTTACGGCAGGAAAGGACCCTGTCGTGAAGTCAGTATACGCATGATTTCCAAGTTTCCCTTACCTTTGAAGTGGAACTAGGTAAGACTCACATTGAAATGCACTCTCTGAGTCATGTAGATGTGCAAGCCTTGAAAGTCGTCGTAGCGAGACTCTGCTCCAGGCCAGAGGTCGTTGCCTTCCGAAGGTAGCGTCATCAAACACTGGATGGAGCGGATATAATCCAGCCTCTGCTCCAAAGACAGCTGACGCCACTCATACCTGACGAGAGGGTTCCTGCAGCAGCCTGGACGGGTCTGGGTCTCGTTGGCGGGAGCTGCGGCGACAATAGCGCTATGAGACTGCAGTCCAGAGATGGCCAGCACAACCGAGATCAAAGAGGTGAACGACTTCATCTTGAAATGCAACGAGGGGTCGAAGGGGGGGCAAGAAGTAGCCCAGAGTTGACGACGATCGAACTCTGTCTGAAACGAACGCTTTGATGAGGTGTAAAAGTCGAGGATCTCCGAAGGACGAATGATAAAAGATATTTAATACGAGATACTGTTGGCTCCAGAGGCGCCTGACCGTCGTATCAGAGCGTGTCCGGGGAGGTGGAACGGTTCTGTTTACAGGGTGGGTGGGAGGCGATGTTTGCCCACGGAATGCATCTCTGACGGTCGACCGCCCATATTTGGAAGGTCAACAACGTGTTCTGGATGCAAGGCACGTATGACTGGGGTTGTGCGTGGGCCAGTCGCCTTACTTCGATTCCGATGCCGGGTGTTTATATTGATACCTCGTTTCCCCTTTCCACCACTCCGCAAGATGCTGGTTGAAAATCGTCGAACGAGCGACGTCAAATCCACAAAGAACTCATAAAATCAACTTCGAGTGACACGGAATGGACTGGTAAGATACCTGATATAACACAGTTAAAAGGATCTGCTTAGTGAAGGCTTCGAGTGTATAGTAGACGCGTACTGTTCGGAAGATGGCAACAACGAGAAAGATGTTTTCAGTAATTCTCGGCGCCAGATCACAGCCGAGCCTCATGCATTAGTGTTCGGCGCAGAAAGTATGCCGAAAGGTGCCTTGTTCCGATGCCCCTGAGACTGTTACGTATCTGCATTTCATTCCGGAGTCACTGCTCCAGGAACATTGAGCAACTCCAGGGTTCTCAGTTGTCGTTCTTGGCTGACGCTAGGGCGCACCGGAGAGGTTTTAATGGATATAAAGAAAACAGTCAAATGATGACCGGAACTGTTATTTTGAGGGTTTACATGCCTCGTGTTACGCAGGATGTTAATATGTAAGGAACTGATGACACTCTCTCTACCCGTCAAGCAACTGATGCCGTTCGCCCTACATACGACGGCGGCGTGAACGGTTATTCGCCACCCTCTTCGTCTATTGAAAATGGTACGTTTCTTGTTGGTTCCTCTCTTGCCAAGTCGTGATGTGCCGGGGTTGCTTTCTGTTGGTTGCAGTAATGCCTAATGACTAGCTCACCATGGGAATTAAACAGGGAGACATTCCTCGTTGTTGGTGATGTTGAACCAGTCAGCATGGCTGGATGACTTGAGTTTCTCCACCGAGGAAGAGGAGACTTTCCGCGTCTGGTTGGTTGTCGTTGGATCTCCAAGTAATGAAGCCCGCTGGTGCAGGTCGAGGTCGGCTTTTGCGTAATAAACGAGCCCCTTGGAACCCCCGGTAACCCACAAGACTCACCCAGTCTGAAGTTCCAACAGCTTGTCACTTGTCTCAATTCCACTCCAAATATGCCGGGGTAGCAACGTGCATAGTTGTGCAGTCATAGCACGGCGCGAGGCACGATGCTGATCAAAACAGTCACCGATGCCGCCTTGCCGGGCCCAAACCTCGCTTCATTCTCAGATCGAACTCAGTACCAACCACAAGGCGCCGACAGCAACAGATCAGCAGGGCAGCAACACTGAACAAGTCCGACGAGATAACGCGATCAAAGGTACAATCGCTTTGTTGCTCGCTCGCTTGTGAGTACGTACGTTCTCACTGCCTATGGTGGATGTCCAACAGATTTACATGACCGCATTGGCTTTCCTTTCCGTCTCCAGCTTAACGAGAGCAAACTGTTGAACATCCTTGAGCGATGAGGAAAGCACAACATGGGCTTGGACGAGGATCTTGCCACCTTGCAGGGTTCCAACGGTGTGCACACAATTTGATCAAATTCTAGGTCTGCGTGGATTCTTCATATCACGTCGACTTGCGGCACAATTTGATGGCCATCCCACTTGCCGGGTTTCTTTCTCGGTCATGAAGGACCGGTTCTGCGATGTTCTTCGCGCCCCTTTGTGACCAACGCCATTCCGATATACCATGAGAGCGGAGATATGCGGAGATTTGATCGGTTTTGATGATGCTGTTGCGAAAGTGATAGTTTAAACAGACTGTCCTCTCGGACTGACCTCTACTGCATCCTGAGCGATTTACCTCGTCGCTTCTCAAGGTGTGTTTCGACAATATGCCAGAATCAATGGTTCATTTCACAGAGTCGGAGGGCTACACCGGCCATATCGTATGGCGGGTGAATGTTGCGCTCATTGTTTGCACTTCCACTCTTGTGTGGCTGAGGCTGTACGTCCGAGCCTTCGTGGCGAAAGCTTTGGGGCTGGACGACGTTCTGGCATTCCTCGGCTGGGTGAGTCGACCGCCTCTCTTTACTTTCTCCTATTCAACATCTAACCAAGGGACATTAAGGTGGTATCTGTGACGCTATCTGCTTTAGATATTCGACGTAAGCTTATCAAGTACTTGCCCAAAGACTTCCCGAGCTAATGCAAACATAGTGGTGCAATATGGGAGCGGAGCACATCTTGACACAGTTCCGAAAGAGGAGTTCACAATATGGTTTGAGGTTAATCGCTCGCAGTGCCCCGAAAGGAGCTGATAATAACAGCATATCCAGGGCATCGTCACAAATGGACTGCTGTACTTCGTCGCACCGGCCTCATGAGGTTGTCCATCGTCGCCTTCTTACCTCGCCTGAGCCAGGATAGTGTGTTTAGCAGACTAAATCTTCCATGCGCAAACCTCCCACTGACTTCCCCTTCCAGAAACCTTTGTCTGCCTTGTCCATGTCACCGGATTCGTGATCATAGTACAGACACTGGGGTGCCTGATCTATCGGCTCACCCAATGCAGTCCCATCTCGTGAGCCCCATCAACAGTCCCCAGCTCTAGCCACAGACTAACAACGACCACGAAACAGTCATCTTTGGAAGCCGCCCTTCTTTCCCGGAAAGAACTGCGTGCCTCCTCACCACCAGAACAACTTGATGGTAGCCCACCAAGACATTGGTGTGATCCTGGACTTTGCGCTCATGGGTTTGCCAATCTGGGTCGTTTATAAGAAGATGCTGTGGTCCAAGAAGACGGTTCAAGTAATATGCGTCTTCAGCGTCGGTATCTTCGTCGCATCTACCGGCTGTGTTCGTCTAGCCATGATGAAGCAGCGTCGATTTCTGGACGATCCGTATGCCTTCTCTACGTCCACTACACCATCTATAAGAAAAGGTTGAAGATAGCTGACGAGAATTGTGCGTAGAACGTTCAACATGTCCACAATTGGCATCTGGACCGACCTCGAAGGACATGTGGGATTGTGGGTGGCGTGTTTCCCTGCGTTACAGCCACTTATAAGGATCGTTTCCTTCAAGATGGGCTTCCGCAGCAAGCTCCAGAGCTACGGGAAAGAGGGACCGTCAAACAATGGCGGAAGAGTGCGGTCGAACACAGAAACGTGGTCGAGAAAGGCAGGGTACATACGCAACGGAAGTGACATCGATGGCGCCGACAGCCACAGTGAGCGAGGACTCGTGCCTCAGCATGGCGAGAACAATGGTGTGGAAATGGACATGATAAAGACCAAAGCATCTGGTATTCACAAGCAGGTCGACGTGGAGGTGCGAATAGACCGGGCGCCATCTCGAAAGCAAGCTGATCAGGGTCCGGGTAAGATTGCCAACAGCTGGCTGGTGGATCAGAGGAGGGGACTGTGAACGACGCGAGTTCAAGACGAAGGGGACGTAAAGTCAAAGTAGACGCGTACTACGGGGTCAATAGCCCTGAGAATCAGAAATTTGACAGCTTTTAGTTTATTTTCGGTCAATAAGTCACCAGTGTATGTGTCAATCACTGCTTGCCGAGCTCGTCCGCGCGGTTGGTTGCCGCCTTCACGGCCTTATCGACGATGTCCTTCAGACCCGAGTTTTCGAAACTCACAAGCGCAGCATGCGTTGTGCCGTTGGGACTCGTCACGTTCTTACGCAGCTGAGCGGGCTCATCAGACGACTCGACGAGCATCTTGCCGGCGCCGAGGCATGTCTGCGTAGCCAGGCGAGTTGCCTGCTCCTCTGAAAGACCGAGCTTCGTGGCACTGGAGATGAGGTGCTCGACGAAGGCGAAAAAGTAGGCAGGGCCAGAACCTGAGATGTAATTAGCATTGGAAGTCTAAAACCAAGCCTTGAGGCTCCGTCTGAAGTACCCGAGAGACCAGTCACAACGTCCAACAGCTCTTCCTTGTCGACCCATTCGGTGGCCTTGCTCACGCTACCGAGGAGAGCCGTGGTCAACGACCTCTCGTCCTCGGTCACGTCCTCTGCGGCGTAGATGCCCGATGCACCCTCTCCGACGAGGGCCGGGGTGTTGGGCATGACGCGGACAATGTGCGGCGCACTGCCACCGCTGCTCTGCTTGAACCAGTCGGCGATGCTGGCGACCTTGTTGCCGGCGGTGATGGAGATGACGAGGGGCTGCTTCTGGGCGCCCTTCCAGCCGGCGCCGAGCTCCTCGCACACGGTCTGGCAGACCTGGGGCTTCACGGCGAGGATGACAATGTCGGCGTCCTTGCTGGCCTCGAGGTTGGAATTAGTCGTGCGCACGCCCTGGGCGGCCATCTTGTCGCGGTTCACGTCCCAAGGCTCCGATACGTAGATATTCTGTTTGGGAATGTCCTTGGCCAGGAGACCGCCAATGATGGCGGCGGCCATGTTGCCGCCGCCGATGAAGCTGATGTGCGCTTGCTGGAGGGAGGGTGACATCTTGACAGTGATTCCGGGTAAGGTTGCGCGAAATGGTGTGAGGTGAGGTCAATTCGACAGCGATAACGGGCCCCCCGCCGCGGCATCGGAATGCCCCTCCGACGATGAGTTTTGGTGGGGTAAGTGTGGCTGAAGGCTGAGGCGGTCTTCTCCTGGCTGTGTGCAAAGCCACACCCTTCGGTCCCCACTCCCAGCTTGGCTTGCCTGTCTTGATCCTCTGAACAACATTGAATTACCCCATGGAATACCTAAAGTCAACAAGCCATCGACGTCGGTAGACTAGATGTCCTCGGGATGTTTTTACTTTGGGGGGCGTGGCCGCCCAGGATGAATGTGAATGACGTGGACAACAGTGACGAGGGGCAATCACATTCACGACGAATTGACGGTAACAAAACGACATTGAAACTTTAGCGGCAACCGAGAATGGAAGTCAGCTAGTGAGGTTTGCAAGTTTTATCAGTTGGCTAGAAAAAGTCACAAGATCACGAACCAGCCACGTTGAAGCGACACGCAACAGCCTCGGAGTCTGAACCTCCGACTTGTGTATATAGTTTTGTCAAGGAAAGCGAGAGGCTGTTTGTCCGCATGCCTGTATCACCACATGTTTAAAAATTAAAGCTACGCTATATTCTCATTCTGGAAAGCCAATTGCAACTTTGCTGTCTTGAGCATACTAGCTTGATCAGCTTATGTGTGGAGAAAAGCATGCAAAAACACTTTGCTGCGAAATTACGAGTGACGCCTCTTTGCTACAATGACGCTAACTTTCCCCCTTGTGTAACACCTTCTCGTGGTTGTCCAGTTCAACTTCTCATCCCTAACTTCAGACCATCGGGCTAGAGTTATCGAAATCAAACTCATTCACTTGCAAAGATACTGAATAGTCAACTGGTGGGATGACAACGGCGTCCGGAGATGTCATTAAATCACTGACATGTGTCGCGCGTCATTAATGACCGGCGCGATGCACACTCTGAATTCTCATTTTCCCGGGGTCTTGTGTGCTAGCAATTGAAGGATTTCGTCAACCGCGATACAGGAAAACTAGATAAACACGAGTCCTGGCGACCACTCCAGGGCAACCATTTCTCATCTCCATGCCCACTACACAGTGAGCATAACTGCACCAGTCAGACAACCATGGGTTTACTACTTTGCCATATCATTCTCCTGCTCGCTCTATGCTCGCAGTTGGTCCAGGCTGAGGTCTACTTCACCGAGGCCCGGTCAGGGGCTCTGAGCTTCATCTGTGATCCTTGGTATGGGCTCATGCACAGAGGCATATCAATGGATTCAAAGGGTGAGGACGCTCGCGGAAGCGTACTTACTACTGCCAGGTCACTGTCACCACCACACAGACCGACCTGATAATTCAACCACAATCGCTCATCATTCCACGTGCAGCGCCCAACAGCCAAAACACGGCTTCTTTCGACCTTACTACAAGATTCTGCCCCGGTAGGGCCCTCCAAGTTCGCAAGGATGAGCTCTGCCACGTGACGTTTCATGTTAAATTGGACTACTACGTTGCGACGGTATCGGGAGGCGCTCTTCGTCCAGATAAAATCAGGGGTGGGTGGTATGGTATTGTTCGGGACTCTGCGACAGTAAAAGCGTACTGTATTACGACCACGGAGGATAAATGCGTTGCCCCAGGCGCTGTGGTTCGGTCGTTTGATTGCCACATCGTCAAGTTTTCCTTGACTTGAACGGCGCGTTGTTAATCAGTGCAGTTTAGTTCCCAAAGCTTTGGTGAAAATCGGATTTTGTTATTGTCGTCCCTTCTCCGAATTCAATTTCCCTCTGTTATGACACTTTCACCTAGATGCCCATGAAATTCTGACGCGGGATTGCGGCGGTGCGAATTACGGAAGACTTCCGCGGCGAGCCAAGGGAATTCTTTCATCAGGTAACTTTGTTCGTTTCAGACTACTGGTTGTTCTTGCTGCAAGTCAGTCAACCCATACGCGAAAAGTGATTTGGTGCGTCGTGCCATCTCTGTACTAATCATCGCAGTTCAATCTGGATGAGCACCACACAGCAGACAGACAGGGCACACACAGCAGATAGGATATTTCTCGCGGAGAACTAGAAGCAGGGTCGTGCCATAGTCCGGCATGTGTGACACCCAAGAGCTGGGGAAAGGGATACCAATGATGCGACGATAGGTTAGCCCGCAATTCGATGATGAAGAAGCAACAAAGCTACCCGCTGTCAACTGACTGTAGTCATCCGGCTGGTAGCCACCGTGCCACAAGCTTCAAAACCGAAGCTGTCGCCAATAATGAGGTCAATGCTCGAGTACAGCTTCTTTTGCGCTTGTATGAGGACTTGATACTTATGTCGGTTCTGACTACCTACAAGCTGTAAGTAATCGTTTGGCAGAGGGTCACGGTCACAGTAAGGTACATCAGGTGACTATAGCATCGAGACGGAGGTACCACAACTAGCTATGCTGCGTGCATGAACGCGGCAGGTGCTACGTATGTCAGGCGGCAACCGAGGCACTTGAGGAGATACACCTGACCTGGTTAGCGCGCTCTTATCGGCATCCCCACTCCGACGCCGCCCTTATCGCTCTTATCAGCATCTCCACCATGACCTCGACGACATCCACGTCCCGCGCTGTCGACGTGCCCTTTGCGACCGTACCTCCTCGTCGACGACTCTGCGTCTGCCTCTCAACGCCAACTTCGATAACATCCTCTAATTTCTCTTGTTCATCATGGCTGTATTTGGCGCTGTTCCCCCTCCTGACAACTACGAAGCGCCCGCAACGGCCACCGCTGCCGAGCCGAATCTCCCGCCTCAGTCACAGACGCCCCCCCTCTTAACCACCCTCGACCCCTCCCAGACACCGACGGCACCGATAGATATCGAAGCATGGACCATCTCAGCGCTGGAATCTCTGAGCGTCAGCCCGGTTGCTCGCGGCACTGGTACGCCTCTGGCTATCAACATCGATGAGCAGGTCAAGACAGATGCTACCGTCACCATCGCCACCGATGCGCCTGCGACCAACCAGACACCTATCCGCCGCCCCTTGAGTCGCAGAGACAGCCAAAAGAAGAGAGACGCGCTTCTAAAGGGAAATGAGGGCAGCAGGGCGCGTCGGAGATGGGAAAATGGTCTGCAACGCCTTTTCTTTTGTCCACTGAAAACATGAGATGCCTTGGCCCGAGGCTCGTCGCAATCGTTGCTGACACTTGTCCATCGCGCAGACCGTCTTGTCGGTGTTCCCAACGTCCAACCTCCCTTGCCCAGCGACTGGGAAGTACACCCCACATACCCTGTCCAAGTCGTCCGCTATGACATCGCCAAGTACTGGGACAGCGGCGTGCGCGAGCGCATTGACGACAAGATGACGAAGCTACAAGCCCAGCGCAAGAAGCAGCAGCGCAAGATGGGATCTGCCACAGGTCTGGGAGCTGGCGAAGTGCCTCGCGACCTGCGAGAGCACGCCAAGCGGACGCCTGCGGTAAAGAGCTGGGTGCGCGTTCTCGAGGAGCCTGTGCGGGGTTTCCTCAAGGAGCGCAGCGAAGAGAGCGACGCCGAGGGAGATAGCGAAGACGAGGAAATTGTCTTCGTCGGTCGCAAGGGCATGAGCTCTGCTGGCAAGGGCTGGAAGAAGGCCAGGCGAGAAGTCGGCAGCGAAAAGGTCGATTCGGGTATGGTGTTTGACTCGTTGGGAGACGACGAGAGCGGCGCCTTCAAGTATGACATCTCCTTTGCTTGGCTCCATCTTGGATGCGCCGGAACTGACAGTGACTGCTCACAGACGGTGGTTGACACATTCCATCTCCGACTACTACGGCCTCGAGTCTCGGTCCGTCACAACAGGCAACCCTGAGCGCCGCGTTGTATACGTGACTATGAAAGAGACCAGACGCCCAGAGCCACGGAAGCACATTGTCCTACCCCGACCCTTGTGGGAAATGTGCTGAGGTAGCACGTTTACTTGACCGACCTCTCCATTTGCATTTTGCTTGCCATGTTCCAGTACACGACTTATCGACTGTCTTGGTGTTTACTTTTCCTTGAATAATCTGCCCACCACCGTACCTATTGGATCCTGTCAGTTGTAGAGGTATTCTGCGGACATTATCCTAGAGCGCGTGTATAGATGAGATGAGTGAGGTACACTACCTCCAACGGCAATAGAGTCTGCGTAGCATCCCTCCTCTGTGATAAGTCCTTGACCCAGCTTGCTCGTGTGACTAGTGAAGCGTTCTATGCGATATCGGAGAATCCGAATTCGTGACATGACACAGCTTCGAAGATCTGCAGGGGTATATGGGAAGACGAATTAGCCGGGTTTTGTCCAGATCGAGTGCCGGCTAGAGTACAAGAAGAATCATCGACGCGATAATACACCATAAGGTTAGTTAGCCAGGTTTTCGCCGGTACCGAACCCAGACAGATCATCGACGTCACGCCTTCCGGGTTGTCGTTTTCTTCGTCTTGCTGACCTCTTTCTAGTAGTGACTAGTGAAGCTGTAAAAATTATGCTTCTCCATGGTAGAGTTTGTCATCATCGCAAAACTACGTAGCTCTTGTTTTAATCTGCATCGGATTCAAAACGTCGCAGCACAACAGGGCCTAGATTAAAATCCGCTTTGGAACCGCATTTTCTAAAAGCGATGCCCGTTCTGACGTTCCGTAGAACCATCCAGTAATACTCACCCCCGCTAACAACTTGGCATCTTTTGAAGCGGCGGCCGCTGACTGATAAAGGGGCTGGCTTGGCCCCTAACACGGCTGGCTGTAAGGGAAAAGTAGATCACCAAGGTACCGAGATGCCCTTAATGGCATCTGCAAATTCGAAAAGTTACAAAAGATCAAAGTCTGTGAAGTCACCAATCGGACAATTTGGGAAAACTCGACAGTGTACGCGACCTTGTGGTCACAAGTACCTCTGAGTCCAAACCTACCGCGCGTATCACTACGGAGAAGGGATTTTTTTGCTACCTGAAAAGCTCGGGGGTTTCCCAGTCGATCCTGAATCCGACTTTTCTGTCATTTCCATCACAATTTTGACTACTCCGTGCCTGAAGCGCGGTCTATCACCAATACATCTTTCGGATCCCACGTCGCCACGATGAGCTCCTGTACGCAAGTAAACCCAATCTGGCGGGTACCCAATTACCAAGAGAAGTGCCCAGCAGCAGGAGTTCCAGCCAAGTCGTACCAGCATCTACTCTCAAATAGGGACAGCGAAGAGATTGCAAAGTCCTCTGCTGTGGAATTTTTAGCCCTCGAACACATGAGATGGTGCCGCGAGCATGAAACTGAAAAGGCTCGGCTGGCGGAGATACTGTTCTTCACCCCAGTCATAGACGAGGGAGCAGAAGCACGCGAAAGGCAGAAGCTCGAACAATACTACCGCTTGAAACTACAGTGCCTCGCGTCCGACTTGGGGCTGGCGAGGAAAAGTAACGCGGATAAGTTACAAAAGACGAAACCGGAGCTGAGGAGGCTCTGGCGCGACGGACCGAAGCACAACTTGGACCGCGCGAAGAAATACCCCAGTATCTCCCCCAAGAGAGGTGAGACGTCCAAGGGGCTTCCATCCGAAGCGGTGTCGGATGTACGGCCGGCCCGAGCCTCGTGTTCTTTGGGAAGATGAGGACATGACGGCAGCGGATGGTACATAGAGTCCTGCGGATGAAGCCGTGGTGAGATTGACAGACAGCTTTCGGGGCTTGGCGACATAATGATGGGTTGGTTGTTTAGCATATCTCGTTATCCTGGCTTAAAATATTATTGGATCACAGCCTGTCCTGTTTATTAGTCAAAGACGGTGTAGAGGACGAATGGTCTGTTCGAAGCAACCCAGCCAGCTTCAAGTTTTCTAACGGTATCGCACGACACAGCGATGCCTCGTCCGCCTGAAGTTGGTCACGAATCATGAGCACACTAATGATAGTGTAAATATCAAAGACTCTCCCTGAATGAATCTTAATTAAATATAACTAACATCTTCATGTTCTCATATCGGTCCCGTTGAGTGACGAGCAATGTGGTGCAGCGACAGCATCTCACACACATCACCATCCCTCACTAATCAACTCATGGCAGACACGACAAGAAGTCGCCGAGCCTGTCCAACACCGGCTGCTGCTTCTCCAAGGGCGCGGTCGTCTTGTCGTTGGAGTCGCCCACGCTGATGGAAATGTAGCACCCCCTCGTGCCGACAACGTTGTTCTCCTCGGGCAGCCTATCTTTGCTGCCGCAGGTGGCGACGTCCGGGCCGGAAAACAGACCCGGGTTGATGCGGCTGAGCACCCACTTGAAGTCATCCGCGTCGACGCACTCGGTCGAGACCTGGGGGAAGTTGACGTTGAGCCAGACCTTCTCGGGCAGGTAGGGCGCGCCCCCGGCGACGATCTTGTCGACGAGGCGGGCGGCGAGGGCGGCGTAGACGGAACTGCGGGAGGGGACGGGTTCCGTGTTCCACGGGAGCACGCCGCTGGAGGCGCCGGAGAAGGCGATGGCGGGCACGCCCTTGGTGCCCGAGGCGTAGACGGCGGTGCCGACGGTGCCGGAGAAGAGCACGGAGAGCCAGAGGTTGGAGCCGACGTTGGGGCCGGAGACGGCGAGTTCGGGCGCCGCGCCGTTCCAGACCTCGCCGGCGAACTGCTCGATGCCGTAGCGCATCGAGGTCACCGGGTAGGAGTTCACCCAGCGGAGGCCGGTCTGCGTTTCGTTGAGGCCCGTGGGGCCGCTGTTGGCGGGGCAGCTGTCGTACTGGCATGCGCTGGTGCGCGGTTCGGGTTCCTCGTCGCGGGAGCCTGGGTGGTTTTTGTTAGTTTCGGTTTGGGAGGTGTGTGGTCATGGGTCGACGTACCGGATCCGGACTTGTTCTCGGCGGGGGCGGAGAGGAGGACGTCGTGGCCGGAGGCCTTGAGGGCGTCGTTGAAGGAGCGGGCGTACAGCTCAGCCCAGCCGTCGTCGTTGGACTGGATGATGCGGATGCTCTGCACGGCGAGAGCCTGGGCGAGCAGGGCGATGGTGGTGGTCGCGCGCATGATGGGAGTTGACGAGGAGACGGCTGGGAGATGAGGAGAGGAGAAGCAACGGTGTGGTGAGGCTTGGGAAGCAGGACAAGAACGTGAAAACGGGAGCGAGAGGCGAAGGATTTAAATACAACAGCGATAGAACGACCTTCAAGGATTCAAGAACGTCCCCCCGGTCTATCAGATGCTTGCTCACGAACCACTATGAACACGTGCGTATGGTCGAGTTCGTTGACCGACGAAAGCTCCCCTGTCTAGTGTCAACTACGCGTATGATGCTCCATCAGCTAGCTGCATCTGCGGACGTACTGATCATCGTGATTTTCAAGACTCCAAGATTAGCATCACGTCTTATTCGCCATTGTCGATATTCCCCGCACCCAGTAATGGTCACGCATGCAGCACCATGCCCCTGAATCGACAGGACCTGCCTGGACATAGCGAGCGAACAACTGACAGGTTCTTGCATTAGAGCTGCAGGGGGAGCCGTCCGGGAGAGCTCCCGCGTGATACTATTCGTTGAAGCTATCGACACGTGGGTCTTGGCGGACGTCGGAGGCAGCTGGATATTAACGGCGGCCACCGATTCCGCAACGAGGAGGCAGTGCCGAAGGAGAATGCAACGGTGGACGGGAGGGCCGGGACCAGGGCCGCTTCCGTTGGTTGTCATCGGCCAGGGACGGAGGCTGGTAACATGGGTCATGGATGAGGGAGGGAGCTTATGCGCGTAAAATCGATATTTACGGGGATCAGGATGGCTTGATTCTCCATTCTTCAGCCGGCAGCCGATTCGGGCGCCAATGCCTTCATCACGTTGGATCATGGGTTTGACTCGTGGGTATGGAGTAAGCGTCAAGGGTTTAAATGACAGCAAGCTTCTAATGCGCCAGCAAGCTGTTACTCGGGCTTCTGATTCCGGTAATCGGCCGTGGGCCGTTGGTGTCGTGTTGATCGAGGTCCCTCTTTTGTCTCCCGACGTCCAATATTGTCATATAAACCGGCCTTTCGCGACAAGTTGACTCTCCGAAAGCATGGAGTCTCCGCTATGGTTCTCGCAACCAACAATCGACGACTTTCGAGACAGCGCCATCCCAGGGTGACAGACGCTTCTCAGTTCAGCATCCGGCCAATGCTTCCCAGGGCCCAGCCAGCAGCTGAACATGGCAAAGCCACATGAGCCAGGCTGAGCTCGTCTGATCGCGTCCCTGAGATGACGTCAAGTTGCGAACTGATTGGCACAAGGCCATAAGTTATAAACCACGCGTGATATTGCTGGATTGGTCGTGTAGGCGCCACATCTATGTGGCGAGTCGCTTCATTCGTGGCTTGGTGCAGGACTCCTACAGCCAGAACCATGGGACATTCAGACGCTGGAACGCCAAGACTGCTGTCGAAACCAGATTATATCTCAGTAAGAAGAGATGTCCTCCTATATCGTACGTGAATCGATTCCAATCACTCAGTCCATGATTATCGACCATTGAAGGCAAGCATCCAGTGCTGTGGGTTGAAACGAAAACAAGGCACTGAATATTTATTAATCTCTCGCAGAACATGAACGTCTTCTCCGCTTCTGCGACACGGCCGTATACCAACTCGACCTCATGACCTCGCTGCACCTCATCCATCACCGCAAGAAATCAGGAGGCACCTCGGGGCCTGCAAATAGTTAGCTTATTTCACAAATCACATATCACGCTCACTCACCCCAGACGTGGAGGTTATCCGGCGAGGCTGGGTTGTGGTGCGTCTCCTCCGAGTCGTCCAGCAAATCTCCGTCCACGTAGTGCTCCATGATGAAGCCAGAGGGGTCGAACCTGGCACACACGTTAGCGATCGTCACCTCCTCCATCCCGCCGCGGACGCAACGCACCAGTAGTCAAAGATCTGGCTTCCCATTATGTGGCGGCCCACGCCCCAGCAGCTCTTGTGCCCCTGGTGCCTCAACCAATCGTGTCCCAGCACCTGGGCGTCGAAATCGTGCGTCTCAAACGACGAGTGGTGGACGTGGTACTTGGGGCCCTGGTAGAAGAAGAAGCAGTGGTGGTCGACGTACTCCTTGCCGCGTCCCAGGCGGAAGAAGACAGTCACCTTTTTGTCCTTGTTGTCGGGGGCGTGGACGAGCTGCGGGTTTCGTTGCGTCAGTTTTGCTCCTCTTTCTCGACTGGCGAGGAATTGCTAACTCACCTCGCTGGGGAACAGATTGAAATTGGCCGTGTAGAACTCGTACGACTTGTCGAAATCCGTCGAGCACACCCCAAAATGGCCCAACTTGTGCACAGGCGCGGGCCTCTTCGTGAAGCGCTGCTTATGGTTCACCTCGCGATGCTTCTCCGTCGGCTGCCACCCGCCACTGTCAACAACACCATCCTCCAAACTCCAGAGACGTGGTACAGCCAACTTACAAAGTTGAACTTGAGGTTCGGGAACCCCGGATCCCGCCTCTCGACCTCACTCTGCCCATACACGAGATGGACCGGCCAGCCGTCGACAGGATCCTTGAAGCTCACGCACTTGCCGCCGCCGGGGACGTTCTCGAGCTCGTACACGTCGCTCGCCTCCGGGAACGTCTTGGACGCGTAATCGAGGTCCTCGAGCGACGCGACAACAAAGGCCGGACCTCCGAACTCGTCCTCGTCGGCCTCCTCCGCGCAGAGGACGAAGGGGTCGGTGCCGTAGCCGCGGTAGTACGTCCGCTTGCCGACGCGCCCCGTCTCGTAGAAGCCGAAGTCGTCGTAGAACTTGTGGGCGGCGTCGATGTTCTTGTGCTTGTAGAAGACGTGTGCGAGGCGCACGAGTTCGATCTTTCTGTCGGGCATCGTGGTGGGCTGGTGGTGATGGGTATCGAGGTGCTCTTACTGCGACGTGGACTCCTGCTACGATGGACCTGGGTATAAAACAAAACGACGCGAGAACAGGTTGACGAGCAAAACGTCCGAGAGTTCGCCGTCTAATATGAGCCGAACCAGCTTACCCGAAGACTCACGTCCCCAAGTGCCGTTGCAAGGGGCAGCATCATCCGCCAGTTCAATTCCCCCGCACTACCCCACCACAGTCCATCGGACGTGACGCACAAATCGGTACTTGCACCAAGACAGTCCGGCGGCAAGAGTCGATCGAACGGCGGGTCAGGGCCCCCCTGGGGTGGTGGAAGAGGCGTAGGTTCAGATGGAGCGGTGCCGAAACTCAGACAATGGGCCGAGGGACGTGGCGTCGGGGGTCGTTGGTGCAGGTTTGTTTGGCGTTGCCGCGTTGCCATGGGTTTCCGAGGAAGCCGAATGGCTGTAGCACAAGACAGTGAGTATCTCTTTGAGAAGTCTCCTGATCGTGTAAGCGGGAAAGACAATGCCATGGATGTAAGTTACGAGCGAAGGTTGAAACATGGAGCCGTGAGGAAATGCTTCGTCGCATCAGAACACAGCACACAACTTGAAGAAGCGTCTGTTTGTGATATGACGTGTGGCCATAGCTTCGGCAGCAAAAATAGCCTCCGATGTAGTGCGACGCTCAAGGTTTCCTTGTGATTAGGGGATCGGCTTTCAAGATGAGCTAGGTCTGTTAGGTAGGCGAGGATGAGACGAAGCCTGGACGACTCGGACAAGGCACTCGGCAGTATTTTGCTTCGTTGTTTAGGACGTAATGGCGGTAATGGACGATCAGCCCGGAGTAGTAGGGATGCTGTAACCGAGAAGCCGGACCCGGCACCGGGTTCAGAGTGGGCCCACCGGGACCGGGTCCGGGTTGCAACATTTATCGGCACAAACCAGCTCTGAATCGATGATAAGACTGCTATAGAAGGAGACGGAGGACATGTTTCGGAAAAGCAACATATGATCATATCAAGACTTTGACGAACGAGCGATAGAAAGTAGCCATTTAATTGACAATCATAGACCTCTTCGGCACCCTGCCGACCGATCGGGTCACCGGAGTTGCAATGACTGACTGACTATCTTCCAGCATGCGACAAGTCTGGGCAACGCGCGATACAAGTATGAGCAGGCACTTGCCCGAGCCCCACCATCGTCCTTGCTCACATATTGAGCAGTTCGTTCTCGAAGATATCCACACAACGAGGGCAAGGAAGGAAACTGCTGACCAGCTGGCGCCAGCCACGTCCGCTTTCCCCAATGGCCGCAGTTTGTCACCCGAGTCCTCTTGCAATCTATGCGGGAGAATTTCAAGACAAAAGGATTTGCAGCTGTCGCTATTTAGCCCCCACTAACTAGAGCTGATAGCCGCAAGACTCGTGTTGAAATATCAATCTCGGTCAGCTTCCTTACTTATCCCCCAGCCCGTGCGATCTCAGTACCCCCGCATCAAGCGGATCTTCACTGGCGTTGTGGCAGAGTGGTCTAATGCGCAAGACTAGAAATCTTGTTCCTTCGGGAGCGTCTGTTCGAATCAGGCCAACGTCGACTCTTTTGCTTTGGTTATCTGATGCTGCTGTGTGATTGCGTGGAGTAGTCATGGGAGCCAGTGACGGTATTTATATTTTGTTCCATGAGATAATCATCCGATATTATCTCGTCTTTGTTCTTAGCCAACAGGATATCCTTTCTGTTGGATTAGGGTACTAGGTACTTAAGCCTACGAACAGTTACATCAGTAACATGTCTTGTGTGGGCCCACATCCTTTTGGCCCGTGTGGTCAATTCGACACTTTCCGCCCCTGGCCCAAGTCCCCCGCGCCGCCCCCACTACAGCTGCTTGCTTGGGTACCGCACAGCAAGGAAGGTGCAGGTGCGCTGAAGCTCTGGCAGTGACGAATCTCGCCGCCATATCGTAATCTGCCCCTCCTTCAACTTTTCCATCTCCATTTCCAACATCTACACATTTGCACTCGACACCACTTACCCCATCGCAATCACATCATAGCTCGTACAGATTCATCAAAGCACCCAAAACCAGACGTCGACCGCGAAGATGCCCAAGAAGCTCTCCAAGAACCCGCAGCCGGGCAGCACCACAACCCTCACGACGCCCTCGACATCCACCACCTCCTCCCTCTCCCTCCCGCGCATCCTCACCGACGACCTGCCGCTGCCCACCCTCATCGTCTTCGACCTCGACTACACCCTCTGGCCCTTCTGGGTCGACACCCACGTCTCGGGCCCGCTCAAGGCCAACGCCTCGCACTCGGCCGCCGCCGACCGCCACGGCGAGTCCTTTTCCTTCTACGCCGAGGTCCCGCGCATACTCTACACCCTGCCCCTCGCCGGCGTCAAGCTCGCCGTCGCCTCGCGCACGAGCGCCCCCGACCTGGCGCGCGACATGCTTAAGCTGCTGCACGTGCCGCCGCCCAGCGCGGAGGAGGGCGGATTGAGCGCCAGCGGCAGCAGTAAGAAGGAAAAGCCGCGAAAGGCGCTCGACTTGTTCGACGGCGGGCTGGAAATCTACCCGGGCAGCAAGATTCGCCACTTTGAGACGCTGTTCCGCAAGACGGGCGTGCCGTACACGGAAATGCTCTTCTTTGACGACGAGAGCCGCAACCGCGAGGTCGAGAGCTTGGGCGTCACGATGCAGCTCGTGCGGGACGGCGTGTCGTGGGCCGAGATTGACAAGGGCGTCGCGGAGTGGCGCAAGAGGAGGGGGTACACGGGTTGATGGAGGGTCTGGAGATTAGGCGCGATTGGGGTTCAACGGCTGGGATGGGATTGCATGCGATGGCGTTTGGCGGCAGATTTTGGGTTCATCCGTACCTGCGGACTTGAGAAAACCAGACGATCAACACTCTGATCGGCTGTGCGTATTGCAGGGACCTTCGGATGGGACGGTTCGACATGCCGTAACCGCGTTATGGAAAAACCCCGAGTACGAAAAATAGAACAATGCTTCATTCGAGAATTATCAACTCCAATCCATGTTACTTCGTCCAATGATGGCTGAACATCATCCAAACATCAGAACCTCCAATCCTCGGGGGTATATATACATAAGCCGAACGTGCGTGCCCACATTGCAAATGCCAAAGATCGTCATGCCTGAATATGCAGCTTCATCACCGTGTCTATGATCCATGTGCCATCGTCTATGCTGCCGTAGCAGGAAGTGGTGGGGATGCCGTGCTTCCATTGGTGTGCTTCTCCATGATCTCCTTGGTGTCGGAAATGGAGAGCTTCGAAAAGTCTTCGTTGGTGGTGTCCGCGGTCTTGACCGGTTCGGTCTGTGTACCCTCGGTGACGACGCCGTCCGCAACTTCGGGCGCCGCGCCGTTGGCCTTTTCGGTCTGCGCCGGCGGCCAGGTTCGCGGAACGGAGCAGATGAGCTCATTCTGCTCTTTGCCGTCGACGCTGCCGACTCCGAAGCACTCGACGCGGCTGCCGTCGTCGGTGACGCGCCAGATGGCAGGGCGCGACTTGAAGGACGAGTGGCCGTCGGCCCACTGCACGACGCCGTCCCACGCCGGGTCGACGGTGGCTTGGTCGCCCCAGTTGAAGTCGAGCTCGCCGCCGTACTTCTTGGGAATGTTGCGGCGGTCGACGAACTGCTCCAGCGTCGGCAGGACCTCATGGGGGCTGAGTATGAAAATCTTGGAGACGGTGATGGGGTCGAACCAGCGCTTGACCCAGCCCCAGACGGTGGAGAAGAAGACGGGGGCGCCGATGATGAAGATGCCTAGCCAATGACGTCAATGACAAGTCACTCGAAAAGGAGGGCCTAGACGAAGACTCACGGTCGAGGGTTTCTGGGTAATGGGCCGTCGCGAGCTGGCTGGCGGTTTGCATGTGTCCCTTGAGGTTCCAGAACTGCTTCAGACTGACACCGGAAATGTCGACAATGTTGGTGCTCAGCGAGATGGGCGCAGCGGGGTGTTCGCGGTCCTGCAGCTGCGTCGCAAAAGGCTGGGTGAAGTGAGTGAGGTTCTCATAGAGCGCAAACAGGCGCAGGAGACCGGTGGGCGTCTTGCCATCCCACTTGGCTTTGCTAAAAGTCGAGTCCTTGCCCGACTTTTCGTATTGGGCGATGGTCTTGTTGTCGAGGTGCTTGATCTCGTAGAGGTACAGCGGGATGCCGCGACGGTCGCGACGGCCGGTCCATTGCGGGTACAGACGGCAACTCTGCTGGTAGGCGTCGATCTCGATTGTGCGGTAGAGGGTGTCGAGGTCACTGGCGACGCGCCAGTCTTCCGTCTCCTTGAACTGAGTGAAGGCATCTTCTGGGACCCATCTTCGTGCGCGCAGGTAGCGGCTGCAGGTAAAAAAAAAAGTCAGCGACGACGATCCCGAGACATCCGGCGTAGAAACAAAGGCAGGAGGACTTACAGCAGTGTAGAATCGTCGTGAGAGGCAGGCGGACCTGGTTTGTACAGCCCCTTCTCGGTTAAAAGAGTCCTGAAGGCATCGAGCTGCGCCTCTTCGGTCTCGCTGAGGTGACCCAGATGGCCGTGAGGGTAGCCGTGTTCTCCAACAGTAGAAGCGTGAGACTTGACCCTAGTAGCGGGGTCGGTGGCAGCGGAATCGGCCGTCATGGTATTATTGCTCTCGATCTGGGTCTGATATCGGTCAAGATAGAGAAGATGTGTTGGATCTCTGGGGTTATGTTGGCGGTGTACAGGAATCGGAGACGCGACTTTTGTGACAGGAACAAAAAGGACAAGAGCGACCTGTCACTCGTCGAACCGTCAGCAGTGCAACCTGCGACCTGCGGCTGCACCCTCACCCATATCGGGCTCGATCGGGCTCGGGGGGCCAGGAAGCGGGCGGCCATGTCTGGCTGGCAAGGGCCGGACTCTGACGGGCAAGACGGGACCCGTTTGGCTCCATTCAAAGGTCCAGAAATTGCGATGTGTAACCGGCCAAAAATGGGGCTTGCCCACATGAGGTAAGGTGCGTCATCGTCGAAAGTGGGTCCAAGGCGGTCAATCCTTGCAGTAGGTTTGTCAGCATCGGCCTCAGATGCCCGACGAGTCCGAAGACTCCAGTGCAAAACGGTGGCGAATCACAGATACCGAACACTCTGTCTTACGTCATGATGTTCCGGCCGAGATGCACTGTCATCTGAACTTTTGAACAACTTTACGCAGACAGACGGAAGCTCTGAAGTCAGCTCGGCACATGATCAATTCCCCGGTGATCCAGATTGCTTCTCATCGCATTGATCACATTTCAACACCATTCTCTTTTCCATGACGCTGGGATTTTCAGTAGCCCTTGGGCGCTACTCTCACCGTCAACAGAACGCCACAATGTCTCGACGGTGCGCGCCGCTGCAGACGTCCGCGTATTGATAGCCAATGAGCGAATACGCGGACCATGCCGTACGAGTCCAGGTGAGTTCGCGACGCTGGGACGATACAAACACCCGACTCGACATGAGACCAGACATCCAGCCACCCAAGGTTGACCCACGAATTGTTTCCCCCTGACTATAAGTTGCAAATAATGTATTTAAACCCAGGCCCGTCATGCAACTTGGCATGCTATCCTAGTCCAAATAACGAGGCGGCCCATCTTTCTTCCGTCAAAAGTCGAGGCTCGGGCTGGACCAATCGCGAGGCTTCTCTCCGTGTCCACTTGGCTTCATACGGCGTTCCCCACTGTGCAAGTTTACATTCCAATTGCAAAGCATGCGGATGATTATCGTGTACCATGGTCAAGCTGAAGTTTATTCACCATGAAAACATCCTCCAACGTGAAGCCCATAGCAGGCCGCCGCTTACGAATATGTTGACAATACATCGTACCGTCTACCAGACTAAGTGTAATTCCAACCTGCCTGAGTTTAACACGCCCAGTCAGACACTGTGGAAAGCCACCTCGAAGAGTCGAAACCCCAGTCTGCAGACTCGACTACCACGATTCCAGGTAGGTGACTTCGGCACGGCCCATCGCCTCATCCTAGAATCTCGTCGAATTACTCAGTATAGCGCTTTCTGTGTGCATAGCGAAAGTGAAGTTGACTATGATGAGCTTTCCCGGAACTTGCAAAGGGCCTAGACGACTGTTGGCGTGCGGAAAACCTCTCGCCTATCGGAAATTACCAGTCTCATCAGTCTTGTCCCCTTCGTTTTCTACGACATCTGGAACGTCTACTGGGTAATCTCTGCTTGACTTCGCCAAAAAAAAAAAAAAAAAAAAAAAAAAAAAAAAAAAAAAAAAAACACTCTTCTGGTCCCAATTCGAATCTCTGAAGCATCCTTTTCTCCGGACCTCCTTCAGCTTGTTGCGTGAGCCCAACGAACAATCGCCTTGATGATTTTGCTCGAAATTTGCGCCTAGGAGGATATATCCACGTGGATTACCTCGAGAGATTGGCACAAATAGTCGTGGTACAAGGCTCAACACCTTCCAAGTCTTGAACCAGCGAAAGACCCTTTCTTTTAGTTCAACCTTGCACTGCCAGTTTGTATGAGTCCAATCAGGCACCACACGACGGTTGGAACCTCATCGTTGTCTGCATATGTCGCGCATGGGTTGCGACGGTCAGTAACCGAGATGGACCTTCTTCTGATCCTCGTTCAAGGTCCAAGATACGCCCGAGTATCTACAGGCTTCAGCATCAGCAATACCTGGCATCTTAGTGCAGTTCGACAACAGGGGTCATGACGAAGTATGTCCTAATCACGAGCTCTGATAGTCCCTGAGGAAGAACCAAGCCTTGCATTGAGGCCTCCTCTCTACAAGTTAAAGCGCCTGTGTGAGATTTTGGTAAGATGCTGAATGTCGAGCAGTATGTCTCCCAAGTGCCTCTCAAGTAGCAGCGGGAATTCATCTTATGTACTGAGAGCACCAGGCGAATGAATGAATGGATAATTACGATAGACAGAGTAAAGGCGAAAAAGGCAACTAGAGCACGGCACGTCTCGACTGCGATTTACGTGGCTGTCTTTAATCAGCTCTCATATTATCAGCTGCAGCCTTGCTTGCAGCCTGCAGGTCGCCTCCTCTCCGGTTGTCCAAAAGTGAAGCATGGAACGGCAGCCTGCCTCTAAGCGGGCGTACATGCTTATGTTAGGGAGGCTTGCTCGTTGATCTTCCCGACCTGTCGAGGACAATAGAAATAGATCTTATACTTGTTCCTCCAGTGCCACAAAGCGTAGAGGACCCTCCTGCCCACAACGGGAGACAGGGGCAGAGGGACGACAGCCTGCTTCGATATTTGACAGCACTAGCAGCTGCCGTCGCAGCTTGCTTTGCCGACCGGCCGGACCCCCAGTATAATCGAAACCTATCTCGGTAAGTCATGGGAATGGCTCAACATTGCTTGACATTTCGAGGATTGCTACGGATGCTCTTCTGGGGATGCTGCTCCAGACAATGTACGAACGCGAACAACTTCTGTCAGTCAAATTCGCTGGCAAAATCTTGTATCATACTCACAGCCATCTTTCCCCTATCCCCGCCTCACTGCAAGCTTAGCTTTAGTTCATGCTTACTTGAACAACTACAAATGTTTGATATAGGTACCCAAGAGATGGAGAGAAAAACGGAGTACGGCGGCTGGCATTGAAACATGGACCTTGTTTCATAAATTTCAGGAAAGGTAGATAGATACCAGTCGTCTTCTGGGAACCAGGTGATGGCTCGTTGACTGTGGCATTTTGTGTGGTCAACCTGCGGCCCAACAGATGCTCGCCCTTGTCTGTTCTAAAATTGGAGATGCACGAAAAGGAGACAGCAGGTTACGTCAATGGCTGGAAAAGCGTAGTATCTGCAAGTTGCCACATTAATCTTGCTGGACCAAACATCACGAAAAAGAGGTCACCAATAGTGTGGCAGTAAGCAGCTCATTTCTGTGCAGATCTCTCCCACAGCGTCGTCCCTGCCACCACACAACTGTCGAGCTGCGCTTTGCTTCGCTTCGCTCTGGTGCAGCTTTCTTGGATATACAGGCACTGCAGGCTATCTCTATCTTTGATGGGCAATGCGCTCTCCACGCACTTTTAAATGTACCACGATGCCCGTCTACTGACATCTGCTGGCTGAAGATCTCTCTGTCTTGGTCTATGATGCTGGAGAATGACGTGATTGACCTGTGCTTATAACCGCCGAGACTGCACTCATGACTGATATCATTTGAGACACACGGTACATCAGGGGTTGCGTCTTTTCAGAGTACGACACATGACAGAAGGCTGGCCTCACGCCTCAAGATGGTGGCGACCTTGCATTTGCAAAGCTGAATGCGCCTGGAGTGGCGCTGCCGAGTCGGGAGTCTTCAATAACGTGCGTAAGTGGAAGAACAGGCACCCACGCTGGGTGCAGTACTGGAATTGGGTCACTGTTTATTATTAGAAGCCTCCGAGCAACCGTTACACAGCATGTCTTGGAGATGTATCTGTAGGAACTTTGGATCTCTAATCTTAGACTTCTGGTCTGACGAAGCAACTGATGAAAGAATTTATATGATGCACATCCTCCTGAGCAACATGTCAAGATTTATTGCAGAAGTGCTGTCATTCAACAAATCATCCTTCCTCCAACAAGCCTATTCAGAATGAGGTCATTAATCCATTTTCTCTTCCCAAAAGGCATGATGCCTCGTGAACGATGGAGACGAGGTGCTCTTGCCTTCGCTGTGGCTTCGCTTTCTACTTTCATGCTCAACTTGATATTTACCATCTGGGCAACAACACAAACCACATCTGACGGCATTGGCATTATCCACGAGGGCTCGAACGTTAAGATTTGGAATACAGCCATACACGTTGTCATCAACATCATCAGTACCACGTTACTTGCTGGAAGCAACTATTGTATGCAATGTGTGATGGCGCCCACACGTGGCGCAATTGACAAAGCACATTCGAAGATGAGGTGGCTCGACATTGGCATCCCGACGATTCGGAACTTCTCGAGTATCTCATCGCGGAAGAAAGCCATTTGGATTCTTTTATCGTTGTCTTCATTCCCGCTGCATCTACTGTACGTCAAACTTTCTCCAGAACCGATTGGTTATACTGACCCAATCAAAGGTTTAACTCGATCATCTTTTCCTCCATCTCAATCAGTGACTACTATGCGTGTCCGATAGATGTGCGACAAGTAGACCCGAGAGGAAATGCATCCTCGCTACCAAAAACGATTGATACACATTCATTTGATCTGATTCCGGGCTTTCCACACAAAACCCTCGACTGGTGCGATGTTTCAACTTGCTTGGAATACTACGGCACCCCTTTCCAAGCAACGAGAAGTAGCGTTCTCATTGTTCTTGAAAACCATCACCTCGAAAATGATTCATATCGGTCCACAAGCTCCATGAAATGCGACAGCAGCGACAATATTGGAGCATACGGATGGATCTGCAGTGGCAGACCGGAGAATCAACCCTGCGATGAACTGATTGACGAAATCAAGAACGACCCCAAATCGTGGACCCTGAGAGGCCGAAAAGTACAAGGTTGCTACAGCAGTCCCAAAAAGGAACACTCCAAGCTATTGTTCAGCAAGACAATTTGCTGGGTGGTGACTTCGTTCAACTTGGTCAAATGCGTGCTTATGCTGCTAGTCGCATACGGGGACAGTTGCACCGAGGAGCTGCCCATGTTGACAGTTGGCGATGCTGTTGCGTCATACCTCGAACGCCCCGATATTTACACGAGAGACATGGCTCTTGAATCGAAAAAGGGGTTCGCCTCAAGAGATTGGAAGTCTAGCCCCGAACCATTTGATCCAACTCCACGTCGAAAATCCAGTGCTGCCAGTACGAGTCGATGGGCTGTGTGTATTGTGCTGTGAGTTTCAAACTTTCTCTCGTGCCCGTTTGATTGATTGCTCGCTAACGTTTCGAGTAGAGGCTTGCTTGCTCTCTCCATCTGCGGCTATTTATTGTACTACGGCCTTATCAACCTTGTATCTCCCGATAGTGGCCTTATTCCATTGCATAAGTACGGACTAGGCGTTGTTCGTGGTGATACCATCATGGATAACAGGGGGCTAGGAGGCCAATTTCACGACTCTATTCTGTTTAATGTCCTCCTTGCAAACATACCGCAAGTTCTTTTGTCACTCATTTACTTCAACTACAACGCCCTCTTTACTTGCGTGTCCCTCGCTACGGAATGGGACAGGTTCTCCAGCGGAAACAAGAAAGGTCTTCGTGTATCGAATCAGCCCGAGGGTGCCCAGCGGCAGACCTACTTTCTTCAACTGCCCTACCGATATTCGCTGCCACTGAGCATCTTTTCGGCAGGCCTTCACTGGCTTATTTCGCAAAGTATATTTCTTGTCAGGATCGAGGTGTACGACGACCACGATCGCCCGGTCACGGAGACTACCTCTTGTGGGTGGTCACCAATCGGCATCATTGCTGTTATTATAGCAGGGGCGTTACTTGTAGGCTTCCTGGTTTTCTCGGGACGTCGCCGTTTTCGCTGCGGTGGAATTCCTGTAGCTGGTAGTTGCAGTGCGATGATAGCTGCGGCTTGTCAAGTAAGCCCGACAGAAGCAGGATCGGCGACGATGCAGTTGGGCTGGGGCGATACTTCAAAGGAAGACATCTCCCCACGGCACTGCTCTTTCACGAGCAAGGACTTGGTAGGTCCGAAGGAAGGCTGTCTTTACGCATGAAAAGGCTCGCAAGAGTTTCCCAGAACACATTCACGGGAGTCGGAGCTAAAAGTCCATCTGCTTAGCATAAGATCACGTTGTATTACCGCAAGAGAAGTTTGACTGTTTAGTCTGAGATGTCGGGTAGATTAGCAGGAAGCCCAGCAGAATACGCATAGGAGGAAGGCTTGACTTTCCATAGAATCTGTTAGTTATCGTCTGAATCCCACACTCGACTGCAATAGAAAATCATTGACGAGGATGATGAAGTTTTGAGCTTCTGTGACAGTCACAAGACAACTTGCAGGAGGATACGCAAAGGAGGAAAGGCTTGACTTTCCATAGAGACTCACTCAATCCACATGAAATCAAGGCTCCAGAACCTCGTTTGGCTATGCTAGATACCCGCGTCTCTGTATCTTAGCACACTTTAACTTTACCAGGTTTGCCAAATAGTCTTCTTGCTAGAAACCAGTTCTAGAGGTGACGCCGCTCCCGAACCCAAGACGAGTAGAGTTCTTCCAACCTCTGAATTCCAATCGGAAGCTTCGTCTGTCGACATTCCCGGGTCAGGTGTTTCGAGTCGTCATCTTCGGTCAAGCCGTCCTTGTGTGGACCCTGGTCCAGCTGGCCACACAGGTGCTGTCGTAAAGCCTGGCGGAGTTTGTCCCAAGACCGGCTCGTCCTTTTGGAAGTGTCCCAAATCGCCTCAAGTTGCCCTAGGCCAGCTTCCCTCAAGCCATCAGCTCCCAGGGTGGGAACCACTTGTCCTTGCAGCAGATGCTCCAAAGATAATGCTGGCCAACGGAGGCACCCAAGTGATTCGAGCACCTTCATCAATCCCAGCCATCTGTCAATGACCTCTTGGCTGTCTTCGTCGTCGCCGGCTAGTTCGCATGCCTCTACCAACTTCCTCAAGAAGAAATCGACTGGCGTTCTAACCCATGGATTGCGCAACGACCTGACACTATCAACGTCGATGCCGCGATGCAGGAGGAACTCCACCTTTGCCCGGAAGAGACTGGGTACTTCTTCATCCAACGCGTATTGCCATACGTTCGCTACGATTCGGGAATTCGCATCGATGTTGACGCTCGCCCCGGCAGTGATGAGGAGATCCATGGCTTCCGTCGAGTGCGCATCCACCTGGGCGGCCTCGACGAGTGCAGAGTCGAGTTCAAGCTGGTACTCGTCAGAACTAGTTGCGGGGTCCTGCGTACGTCGTGCGAGGAAGTTCTGCCTCAGCTTGTGGATGATCTTTTGCATGACCCTTTTCTTCCACTTCCAAAACGTCACTTCCGAGAGCCAGCTCTTCAGTGGGCTGTGGTTCATCAACGTGTGATACCTCCTTCTGGCTGCAAGTGCGAGAGAGCCGAGGATTCGAAAAGAAGCAGACGAGATCCAGATGCTGGCTACGTTGCCGAGTGCATGATCGAACGTATCTGCGCAGTAGTGGATTTCGGCTCCGGCGTCGAAGAGCCCATTCGCGGCCCTGAAGCTACCGCTTTTCAAAGCTTCGTCAAAGTTGGAGGTCAAGACTTTTCGTTGCACGACTCGTTGAGGTTCCACCTGTTGAGCTAGAACGAGTTGGATAACATCTGGCTCGTCGTGCGCGACAGCCCATCTGATGGCGACATCTCGATCAACCTCTCTCCGGTAAAGGCTGACGCTAGCAATGTCGTGGAGACGTTTGCAAGTTTGCGACAGGCTGTGGATAGTGGGCGCATGGTCGACGATCTCGCAGATGTTGAAGATGAGCTCAGTCGGTAGCTCTGCTAGTGAATTCATTTCCCGAGTCATTGGGTTGAGTACTAGAGTTGCGATTTACAGTCTCTGCTATTATTTCAATGGGAACCTGAATTTATAGCATGTATTTGAGGGCATTGATCTCAATCAAATCATACTGGACAGTCAGGTAGTGGAAGTGATTCACCACACACAATCCTGTTCGAGACATTGTGCTGCCCATGACCACGAGGTGCACTTTACCGATGAGTTGAGTTGACCCAGAATCCAAGGTAACGACTGGATTAATACAATTCTTGCGAAAGTCTTGCTGATACAGCAACGGCCTGCCACATTGACAAAGGCCTCAGATTGAGTTTGGGTACCGGACTAAACTTGCTCACCTTACTCAGCGTGAGCCAAAGAGTCTGATCGAATACAAAGTTCTTTGCCAAACCCATCCTGTTTCGTCCCGGCCCGCTATGCTAGAATTTAAGACATGGCCCTGATAAATATACAGGTTCTTATGGACTACGGGTCGAAGGCAAACGCAGCTCTCAACAGTTGAATGCTTGGTAGAGAAGGCCAACGCAATCTCGTCTGGAGTCATCCGCTCGTCCGAAGTAGACTCGCCGCACATGAAGACAAGCCAAGAAACGATGCGTCACACTGTATCTTTAGCCACAGTGTAAGTGGCTATTTCTTATCTGTATGTGGCAATATGTGATGTTCCGCTCGACGTGGTTGCGGAGTACCCTCTCAGAGACCATCCTCGAAAACCACGGCTCTCAGATTTGGTATACTCCCCTCATATTAGTCTGGGTAGTGCAGCCTTAGTAGCATATCGAAGAGCCAATCACAGAAGTACTTCAACACGAATACCAAACATATGGAAGCTGATTCGGAAGAATGTGGTTTCCATTTTGCCTGAATCACTGCTTGGGAGGGTGTACTGATGAGCAGATTCAGATGACACTTCCCAAAAATGGGACCGATGCTCGTGGTACTTCCAAAAGGGGGCATGGCATATTCCGGGAGTGCAACATACGGCATCAACGGTTTAGCCTGAATGCCACTTCTCCCGAAAGACCACGAGGCCTACCGGATGTAACCTAACCTATTTGCAACGACAAGTCTACCACTGGAGAGCTCCGTCGTTGCAACCTACAACTCAGATTCAATGGACTAGATGTTCCGTTCTGAATACGATTTCGTGATGTAGCTGGCTTTTGCCCGGCATATAAGAGCCAGACTCCAGTAACCTATCACCAGTACTGAACGTCGAGGAGACAAGTCAAGCACCACATGAAGATCGACCGAGACCCGTAAAGCCCTGTTACTTCAAGATGAGAAGCTCGTTCAAAGTCACGGCGGTGTTTGCCTTGAGCACGCTCGCCAACGCTCAACAAGGAGCTTGGGCTCAGTGTGGCGGCATCAACCACAGCGGCAGCACCACTTGCATCTCCGGATACTACTGCCGCCAACAGAGCGACTGGTACGTGAAATCCTCATCAATGTAGACGGTGATATCTCACAGTTACAGGTACTCGCAGTGCGTTCCCGGAAGCGCACAGGTCACGAGCTCTGCGCCTCCGCCTCCGCCTCCGCCTCCGCCGCCATCTACTACCCTTCGGACGTCCACAACCTCGGCCGGAGACGTTCCGGTCCCGAGTCCTACATCCACAGCTCCGGGCGGTGGCAGCACCACCTGTCCAGCGCCGCCAAGCGGACTGGGGCCCTCAAGCTCGGTTCTGCCTGACCCGTTCACCTTTCAAAACGGAGCAAAGGTCACGTCCAAGGCCGACTGGACGTGCCGTCAGGCGGAGATCAGCTCCCAGCTCCAGCGTCTGGAACTTGGACTTCTCCCCCCCAAGCCGCAATCCATAACCGCGTCCTACTCCGGCAACAAGCTGACCATCAACGTGTCGGATGGTGGCAAATCTACCTCGTTCGCCGTCACCATCAACAAGCCGAGTGGCAGCAGCGTCCCGGCCATCATCGCCTTTGGCGCCGCGAGCATCCCCGTCCCGTCCAACGTCGGCACCATCGTCTTCAACAACGACGAAATCGCACAACAACAAGGCGGCGGTTCCCGAGGGAAGGGCAAGTTCTACGACCTGTACGGAAGCGGCCACAGCGCCGGCGCTCTCATGGCGTGGGCCTGGGGCGTATCCCGCATCGTCGACGCTCTGGAACTCACGCCCTCCGTCGGCATCGACCCAGCTCGCCTGGGAGTGACGGGCTGCTCCCGCAACGGCAAGGGAGCCTTCGTCGCCGGCGCCTTCGACCCCCGCATCGCTCTCACCCTGCCCCAGGAGTCCGGCGCCGGCGGTGCGGGATGCTGGCGCATCGCCGACTGGCAGAACCGCAACGGTTTCTCCGTGCAGGACGCCAAGCAGATCGTCACGGAGAACCCCTGGTTCAGCCCAAACTTCAACCAGTACACGTCCAACGTCAACCAGCTGCCCTTTGACCACCACATGCTCGCCGGGCTCGTTGCGCCGCGCGCGATTTACATCATGGAGAACCCGGACTTCGAGTGGCTCGGCACCATGAGCACGTACGGGTGCATGGGAGGCGCGCGCAAGCAGTGGCAAGCGCTGGGATCGCTGGATACCTTTGGGTACAGCCAGGTCGGGGGCCACGCGCACTGCAGCTTCCCGAGCTCGCAGCAGAGCGAGCTGTCCGCTTTCATCAACAAGTTCTTGTTGAAGCAGTCTGGTGGTTCCACGAGTGTTTACCGCACTGACCAGACGTACAACAACTTCAATGTGAACAGTTGGTCCCCCTGGACTGTCCCTACCTTGTCCTAGGCAATCGGAGAGCAAGGGGTCGTACCGGCTTGGATGGAAAGACGACGGAGTTGTTTGTAACGTGGAAAGTTGTAACCCTTGAGCAGAGCATGTGGTACTATGCAAATGACAACTTCCTCATTGCTCCAGATACCGCTATCGGAGATGTTTCGTTTGGAGCGTCCATATATCTTTCCAAGGCAGTGAGTTGCTTGAGGTATAGGACAATAGCATGGGGCTTATCGAGAGATGGTAGTGTGATGACCATCACTTCAGCACATATTGATACGGTGCTGTCCTGCCTAGCGCGAAATTATATCAGCTTCGACTTATTTTTGACATGAATCTAAAGCGGCAGAGGAGAACACTGCGTAAGCCCTCTTTCTAGTAAGCCCAATGACAAATAAAGGTCGATGAAGTATGAGACATAGATGACGGTATCGGTTATCGTTTACTCTTCGAAATCACATTAACTAAATAAAACTGGCAACCCCGACTGCATGGTTCGCTCAAACTGGCAAACCACAACCACAACCGTCTGCAAACTGGAGCGAAATCTGCCATAAGGCATCTAATGACAGGGAAACTACATCCGTGGCATTATCCGAGATCTTTTATGGGGAGGAGAAGGCCCCAGGAAGATCAGAGACTCTTCTCTGGTGCCATAATGATCGTAACAACCCATAACACCATCCTTGACCCAGATCCCATACGCTGAATACCAACAGTCAGCAGGCCAGCCATCAACATCCTGCCACCGGTTTGTGTACTTACAGAGGTCTATCACGGACCACACGTTCCCGGTCATAAAGTAGTCCCTTGACGGGCACTCCAAGCAATCCAACATGATGGGGGTCCTCTCTTCCGCGCTGGTTTGATAGACTTTGCATTTGTTGCAGTTCGCGCCACCGCTGCCAGTCAACTCGTCAGTCGTGCAAACTTTCAGTAGCGAGTCGGAAACCCAAAGATGTGAGGGTGGCAATGGAAAAAATGTCTAGGAGAGGACTCACCCCGGCGCCCAGTGGAGAATGCCGTCGAAGTTGCCGATGCATTTTCTGAGGTCGAGCTCGGTGACAATCTCCTTTCCAGCATCGTTTTTGCAACGGGCTCTTATCTTGAACGGGATCTCCTCGGTGGTCATCAGGTTTGCGGCACCTGGGTCGTAATGGAATTCTTTGCAGAGGTTCTGCATGCAGTCGGACTCGAGAGGACACTGCCGCCCGGCGGCCGACATCGCCACGAGACTGAACAAGGCCAACGAGATGCAGAAGAGATTCATGATTGCGGCAGACTAAACGAGTGTCTTGGAGAAGTGAGTCGCGCGGCTTGAAGTGGTTATAAGGCAACTGTAGTTGACCGGTGGCGATGTGGACCGACTAAGTTGAGGACGGGCGGAAGGCGACGTCTTATCTCACATATAAGCTGACATTTGACTGTTGCTCCTACTGATTTATAAGAGCTTGGGTGTCCTGTCCTAGAGCAGCCTCAAGTGCTAGAAGCTACGTGATTTGAGATGCAAAGGGATGATGGCAAACTCATTCCCTTGCTGTGCGCCGACGAATTTGGACTTCGAGCACGCTTCTGGAATAGAGAGCATAGCTTTCAAGGGCGAAATGACATTAGTTTCGTCTTTGCCACTTTGGAAGCGTGGAAAACGGTCGACTTTGTCAAGACCGTGTAACGTGGTGATACTCGAGTAGCTTTGTTGGCAACTGCGAAGTCACACATTGTGGCAATGACGACGGGGTTGTGATGACTGAAAACGGATGCCTCTGTAGCCAAAAATGGTGTCGAACATTATTTGGAGTTGCCTGGGACAATGGCATCATGAAGTCCGAGCTATTTCTCATGACGGACTGTCATTTCCCCAGCCAGGTCAGCAAGTAACACCGCGGTAGAAACAATCAGACCACCCAAATAGCAAACGAATCTGCTTTCAAGGCAGAAGGCTTTAGACCACTGGCTTCTGCTGCTCCAACTTGTGGAATGTCGCCAGATAGTGGTAATGGCGATGGCAGTTTCTCCGATGACATCCCGTAAGAAACTTCCGGCCTTCGACCAGGGTGATAGGGACTAATTTAGTGACGGTACATGGGCAAACAAGTCAAGTCATGATTCTTTGTGAACTTCGTAAACATCGTATATCCGTACATGCTGCATCCGCGACCTCATATCGGCAGCTTACCAGCCCTTGACCACCCACCACGTCACGACTCCCAGCGCAACAACCACGAAGACAATGGCGCCAATAATGACGTATCGTACTCTCCCCCAGCCTGTGCCTGGGACGTCCGAGGACCCATTGTTGCCTAGAAGGGGCTCGCTCTCCCAATCGACGGGAATCGCAATCTCTTCAGGCTCGTCCTGATCCGATTCCTCAGCCACGCCAGAAGAGCCGTGTTTGCGGTAATGCTAAGAGAAAGCACCGTCAATTTCAACTTTCGAAACTATCTACATAGCATGGTCTCCATACCTCGAGACATTCCATTACATCTCCGACCAGCATGTGAGCCGATTGCGAGTCGACCCCGTGAGAGGTGAAGAAGCCGAAAATGTGATTCGGGTGCAGCGAGTGCAGCTCCGCTCCGCTCCACGAGCAGCTGAACGCATTCGGGCCGTGAGCCAGCTCGGTCTTGCGGTTCTTGAGGAGCTGGAGGAGCCATTGGCGCACCGTGGCCGGGGGTGCCTTTTCGCCGGGAACTCTGGCCTTGAGGTCCTTCAGGAAGACCTGGTACGTGTTGTTCGTCGTCGTGTTGGTCATGGTGACTTGTCTGAAAGGGTCCCGTTTGACGCTTTTCGTAAAGGGATCGAGCCTGTTCTTGCTGTAAGGGAATGGGCTGCGATCGGGTCGTCTTTGAACAAAAACGGGTAGAAGCTGGTGTGCCCAAGGCCTCACCGCCCAATACTGGTCATGCAGAACCACGTCAACGCCTTTAACGAGATCCTATCACAGTCAACTGGAGGCCGGGATCCGACCCCACCGGGCGACTGCCCCACGAGGAGTGGAAATCGCCTCTCGGTGGAAACTCTTTCTGCGTCTCCTCTTTTGTATTTGTCTATTGTTCTCGTGAATGGGGTACGCTCACTTGGACGGGTCTTGATTGGGCGGTGCGGCCTTGGCCACGCTCAACAGGTCTCTTCGGCAATTCAAGGAAAAGAACCTCACGCATTTGGGGGTAATGCCAGACAGAAACACGTGCTGTAGACGCTTGAAGCATGTATGCTGCTCAATTTGACCGATTCAGGACTGTTGGAGTCAATCAAGCAGGCGTCGGACTGCAGAAACAAATTCAGGTTGTGCTTCGCTCATGGTATTGCGCATGATAAGAAAACACGTTGACATCACGCTGAGTATTCCTCAGGCTGATACCTTACGGATTGGACACAGCATGACCAAGTCGGTTTAATCAACTTTGTTACGCATTCGAAGAGTCTATTGGGGCCATTAAAAGATGCTACATGTCAGTTTCATGGCTATCCTCACGTAGGACGTCCGACGTACCGAGTACGAGCCTCTGAAATCCATCATATTGAGTGTAAGTAGCTAGAACACTCGACAGCAGCATCGAATATGTCGTCAAATCTGGATGAATTCGGCCAAGAGAAAAGGGTTTCTTCCATGTCTCACCCTGTACCTTGACCTCCAAAGCTGGCTCGCTCCAAGCATCCGAACATTCCGTTCTCGCGTAAAACAAGGCAGAATACTGGAAAACGCCAATACACCCTGAACTGCATACCTGAAAGCGTTAGCAAATCGTCGTGAAAGCTACAGCCAGGGCTCAAACCCAAAAAGCCAGGCGGCCGAGATGACCGGCTCTCGTACCTTTCGGCCGCACGTCCAGGTGTAATCCTCCTTGTAGACTGAGATGATTCGCCACAGACGTCTATTTTAGACAGCGGAGAAACAGCCTGGATGCAAGGTTTTCGGATCCGGGGGAGGGGCCTTGTCTTGGTTCTCGGCTGCGAAAGCTGCCGGGCCTAGAGTTGTCAGCCCAAAGCATCAGAGAATCGGACGTAGCACTGGATCTCCTACCCGGACAGCGACAGCTGAACTCCCAAGTACGGCACCATGAAATTGTCGTTAAAGCAGAAAAATCCGATCCTTCTGTCTGTGCGATATCACAACGTAGCTAACCAGTAACCACCAAACACCTAAAGTTACCATCCCGCAAAAGCGATGCCGTGCTGTCGGCGGAGGGCAAAATGCAAGTCGAGATACAATAGACAACGAAAATTCATCATTGCCAATCCTCCATGAGGCTTCTCAACCGCAACAACATCAAGTATGAGGCCCGCCGGTCTTGCTGATGCCCAGGTTGCTCGTGCTCTTGAAGATTTCCGAGATAAAAAATACGCCCGCACACTTTTCTCGTCTGCCAGAGAAACCGTTCACGTACGAAAAGCCAAACCAAACGCTTTGACGGCAAATTAAGCTTCTCGTCGCATCAAAACAAGACTGTAAGCTACCAGCCACCTTCGCCGCCGTCGTCTCTAGAGTCAGTGTCACCGAACTCTAAGATGTCGATATCTCATGTCCTAGCGCCGGTGTCAATGTCGTTCGCTCCCTTGTGGCGGGTCGGCAACCCACCTGCGACTTGGTTTGACGGAGATGACGACCTCATTCTCTTTGAGCACGCGGATCTCCTCGGTCAGGTGGTGTACCTGCGTGGTGGCAGAAGCGATGTTTCGGCCGAGAGTCTGGATGACCTCCTGGTGGCTGTCGAGTCGAAAGCATGAGTTTGAGAGTTTCGTGCCCAGCCCGGTCTCCTGGCTCTCGAGTTCGCGACACTTTTTGGTTTCCTGGAGGAGCATGTCGAGCTTCCAGCCAATCTCGGCAAGGCTGTGATCGACCTTTTCCCGCCACTCTTGAAGGGCCTCGACCTTGTCCTCGACGCTAGGAGGAGCTGGCTTGGTCGGAGATGAGAGCTTGTCCGGGTCAGACCAGCGAATGTTGGTCATCTACCCAAAGAGGAGCGGCCTGTCAGCGCGTCGCTAGAGAGGAGAAGGCATGGGTGGATGTGCCCTCTCCATCTTCACGTGAAACACAAACCTTGGGGAACTGTCCTGGCATCTTTGGCCAGTCCAGGCCTACCTCTCGACACCTCTTATCGTTTGCCGCCTGTCTATTCATGACTGCTGTTGCTGTCTGAAACTACCCGACGGCCATATGGTTGATTCCTGGTGGTTGTTTGACGTTTCGCAGTTGGCCAGCCAATTGCTGCGATGGCTCATAACGGGGACCAGTTCTTGAAAAGGTCTGGATTGATGGGGGAGTAGAACAACAGTCGGAGGGGCACTTGGAGAAAAATTGTTGATACGACGCTGTTTGCGCACTCGCACACAAGGTTGTCCAAAATTGAGGCTGTAGATGTTCAGTAAAGTGCGTGAGGGAGAGATTGCGAGGGAATGTTGGAATGCTCAGGGCGAGGTAGGAGCAGCAATCAGGTGCCTTCCGTTTGAGGCTTCATGTCTGGTTCCAGTCGTTCCTTCCTTCTGTCACCTGTGCTGATGCCCTGCTCGGTGTAAGCATTCACCCAAGGTGTAGAGCTCGGTGTGGTTTGCGGGCCAAGGTGAAGTCGGGGTGTGGCCAGGTTCCGTGGTCCCACTTTTCCTTCAACAACAACGACTCGGAAGTTCAGATGACAAGCGGCAAGTTCCTCCGTCATGTTGGGAATTGGGGACAAGTTCGTGGACCATCTTACTCTGCAGTTTATCCTGATACCGTACAAAGTTTGCTGCAGGGGCTGCTGCTGGGGTACGTGAGCCCACCACCCACTCCAACCTGTTCAGTCACAATGGTCGATGCCGTTGTTTGCGATGGAAAGTTATTGAAGTTGGCTGGACAGTCTTAAATCATCGAGAAGCATGGTAACTTATCAGATTTCAACTGCCGTTCCTGACGTGCAGCTTCGGCGGTGCAAGTATGACTGGTTCCGAGTTCCGAGGCACAGGTTGCGTGACACGCAGCATCGCGGCTTCGTTTGTGAGGCGGACTTATCAGTCATTATTATTGCCCTGAGAGACCAGAAAAGTTGATGGACCGGAAGCCCGAGTCACGACAGTGACTTTAGATCTGACAGGCACTTGTCAGGTAGCCGTCTGAAAAGGGATTCCTTCTCATGCACCAAGTCAACGTTTAACTTTGCCAACCAAAGGTTATCCTCACGAAGTTCAATTCGTTGGGCCAATGCCCCGCTTCCCGTCTCGCAGAAAGCTTGGGGTGTTCGGCGGGAGGCCTTGCGAGCTGATTGGCAAACTCAGCAGGACAAGTTATGGGCAAATCGACCGGGAGGTGGACATCTCCCAGTCAAAATCACTTAACCAATTACTCTTAACGAAATGCTAATCTTGGAACACAGCTCTTGACTTCGTATTCTGCTGCGTACGCTGCCGAAAGCCTGTCAGAATTCACGTCAGTGCCCAGTTTGATGCTATAGCCCAGGACACATTGATATCCGGTTGCTTAACACGATGCTCGGCAGCATGATCGGAAAATGGCTAAGCCATCACGATTTCGCCCACTGATCCCTGTAGCATCGGTCATCCTTGTATCTCCCAAGTGGTTCCTGCATCGTCTCGGATACAGTAAGCCGCACAGTCAAGAGCCTGTCTTGCTGGCCACACTTGAGATGTCTCTGTCTCATCACCGACCCTACGTCAACGTGGCTTCATCCCAGTCACGTGTAGACGCTTTTCTGCCCACTGTCAGCGCCAAGGCAGTCAGCCCGGCTTGGCTGTGGCCCTTGGCATGTTGTATCGGCTGCAAATCATCACGAACACTCCCTTTGTTGCTTTAGATCAAGCAATGCCAGAAAAGCTCTTGATCTTGCTTGGCATCACTTGGCGCATGGTGCTCGGTCTCCAGGAATAAGTCCCAAGCCACTCCTCGCAGCGTCTTCGTGTAGCAATCTAGACCGCTCTCAAATAGAACGAGCTACTCGCCATCCACCACGCTACTGCCGGCTGCACCTAAGTTGTCATCTTCCGGTTTCCGAAAGCCGAACGCCTTCCTACACAGCACGGCAGTTCGTTTTGCGTTTTCTAATTGACCGGAGCCGAGACGACAGAGTTCTCCCTGAGGGCTGAGTGTGCCGGCCACCAGCAATAACTGGCCAGCCGCCAGTCTACATAACCCCTCGCGGATGCGGCCGAGGCAGACGTGACAGGGAAAACATCAGACATAACACAACATGGGCAGCGCAGATGTACTAACTGGCCCGCATGAGTCAAGAAGCACAAACCCAACTTCGTGCCGTGTGCCCGCTAGCTGTATGTATGCCACCTCTGGGCAGGGATCCGTGAGCCTGGTTGCTCAGATGTCCCAAGTCAAAGCAGATTATGGACAAGTACCCCCGGACCATCGTCGAGGTGCCGAGCGAGAATATAGCGCGAAACAAACTAGGAGATCCTTGGTTAGGGCGCCTGCGCTCTCAGTCAGTAATGCCTTTTACTCCAGGAGAGCAAGGCCTCCTTTCACGAAAACGGAGAAGTGGTGTGAGGATGACACCCATGATACTCGGAATGAAAAAGCCAAAGATACGGGCAACTTCAGATTAGGTGGACGAGGTTAGGATGACGCGAGATCCCAGGCAGAACTAACATTACTTTCTCAATCACTCGTCGCTTCGAACGAGTTCGGAGTGAGTCAAAATCGCACCAGCCTAGCATGTTCCCACGCTGGAGACGCCTCAATTCTCGGAAATGCTTGGTGATGGCACTTCCGAGTCGACCCAGCAATCTGGGCAAGTATTCTTCCCTAGTCTCTGGTTTTTTGTCTCCCACACATCTGCAAGGGGCTTACGGACACCATACTGGCCGAAGAGTCGAAACTGCGCAGTGCCGGGCGTGCGGACTACCGGCGTACGAGAACCGCATGGCTCGACTTGACCTGCTTCTAGCTCACAAGCTACCGTGGTGGCTCGCTTTGCCGCCAACGATGGCGCAGCAAGTTGCTGCATGCATGTCCTGCAATCCTGGTGCCTTTGGTCGGGGATGTCGGCAGCAAAAGCTTCGTCGACTTCTGCCACGGACCAACAGCTGCCTCATGGATGCTGGCAGAGACTACCCAGGGAAAGGCAGAAGGACGCACGCAGGGAGAGACACATACAAGGCAGAGCAGGATGGGTGGCAAGGTTTGTTTCACCCCGGACAGAGTTCGCTCCTCGCATCCAATCTCGCTCGTGGGCCCTCCTCCATCTGCTTCGCCCCTCCCAAAGCTCTAGACGACAGCTGATCAACCGGATTCAAGGCAATGCGTGTCTCAGAAGAAGGGTGCAGCCAGCTGCTTACTGTGTCGTATACAGCGTTCTCATCATCTCCTGGGAGGCCAGGGGCAAACCAGAACGGGGACGTATGTCGTCTGAAATATCACAACCGTGCATGCGGGAGCGACATGGAGATGGCCTCCTCTGAGTGGCCCTACAGCCAGAACTCACTCACCCAGCGGGGAGAACTTTCGACAGCCCACTCTCACTCCAGCCCTCCTTGTGTGTCGTCTGGTTCGACGACCTCCGCGGCGTGGACGCACGCACTGAAACGACATCCGCTAACTACTGTGTAGTATTCTTTTCTGCTCAGACCCCTCGAGGGATTGGGCCGGTCTTGCACGGGTGTCCTGAAAGCTAGACACCAGACCGGGATTCATGACGTCCAGGCGCATGAGGACTGCGGGATGTAAATAAGGGCCCTGCTTCCCGCCCGCTTCTACACACTCGACGTGGCCAACGGCGGCAACAGGCAACATACTCAGACCCTTCATCTACCTACAGCTTGGTCGAAGCGGAACGCCAGGACGACACACACGACCATGGGATAAAGACTCGGAGCTGAACATCCACCTCCACCGCCCTCACTCCGACTCACCATGAACGCCTACAACCCTCGCAGGGTGTCCTACCTGCGACCTCCCGCCGCGGAGGGCCAGAGGCCACGAACCTTTGTATCAACCTATCCCTCTCTCACCGACATCGGATATCCCCCTTCGGAGAGGTCGTATGACGAACGATCCGCGTCTGCCGTGTGGCAGCGCACCTTCAACCACGTCGACTATGCCGCGTACAAGGCGGCCTGCGACGCAGAACGAGTCGCGAAGCCCCAGAGAAACGTCGAAATCATGTCCGTGACGCCATCCATCCAACGGAGAGGCCTCTCAAGAGTCGGCGCCATGCTCACCATCTACCCCTACCGAGACATGGGATGGCTCGCAACCATGGTCTACCTCGGCGGCGCGCTGTGCTTCTGCCTGAACGGCATCTTCTCCCTCATCCCGCTCCTCAGCCCCGCGCTCGACTTCCCCGGCCAGGACGCGGGCATCCTGACGACGCTGACCGTCGGAGGCACGCTGCTCGCGCTCAGCGGTCTGATGGGACTGATCGCGGCCTTCAACGTCGACCGCGGTCTCCTGGACCCCAAGAAGGACGCCCCCGACGCCTACAAGCCCGCGCTCCTCGGCAGCGACGAGTGGGTGTGGTGGGCGAGCTGGGACGAGCTGCGGGACGTTTTCCTGCCGACGCTGGCCTTCCGCGCCGGTATACTCCAGTTCTTTGCCGGTGCCTTCTTCACGATGTCGGCCGTTGCTGGCATCCCCCACGTTTTCGACCTCACCAACCCCAACGCCTCCATCATTTTCGTCTCGTCGCCTCAACTCATCGGCGGCAGTCTCTTCGTGCTCGCCGGTGTTCTCATGATCTACCTGTCGCAAGACAAGTGGTACCTTCCAAAACCTCTCGACGCGAGTTGGCTGAACGGGTTCTGGAACCTGGTGGGCGCCGGCACGTTCCTGGCGGTCGGTGTCGTCACGGTGCTGGAGAGGACTGCGATCCTGGCGATTTCGGCGTTGTATCTGACGGGCGGCTTGGGCTTTCTGCTCGCCGCCGTGATTCAGTGGTACATCATTATGGAATACTACCCCGTCGACCCGTACGTGGAAGATCCCGCGGCGGCGGCGGAGATTCCGTCTCAGTCCATTTATTAATGATTACACGATGGCTTCTCTTTCGGAAAACTGGGAGACGGGTTATACCAGACAGAAACAGATTCTAGATTCCGACTCCAGATTTTAATTTACGATATCATGACCTTTCTACTTGTGTTCCTGTGGCCAATGTTCCATTAGTGAAATCTGTAATCTTCATGCCTCTGGAATCTTCATGCCATAAGCAAGTCTGGAAGCCTGTGCTGGGTAACAACACGAGACGTTGCTCTTGGATGTCGAGAGCTTCTTTTTCCATTCCCGGAAAGTAAAGCTCGCTGGGTGCCAGCGTGCGTGTGTGCCTCTGTGACGCCGCGAGGTAACGAGTCACGATGAAAGGTATGCAATCTCCCCAGCCCTACGATGTTAGCATCATCTTCACGATCGTCTTTACAGGGCCATGGAAAGGCTGCGAGCTAGCTCAGAGCTTCGCAGGCTTAAGCATAATATTATTGGATCCCTAGGGCTCGTCTGCAAGTGCCGAAACCTTCCGCACGGCGTGCTACGTAGGTAGTTGTAGACTCCAAGCTTGACAAGGGCCACGATCGATGCCGCGTGGACAGGGCGCAGGGGACACCACCCAATGGCTGGATCTATCGTCAAAATCATGGGATGAATAGCCGGAATCTTGATCCCAGGGCGACAGGCTACACCACAAGTGAGGCGGACACAAGGTTGGGCGAGATGCTCAAGTTGCTCCGCATGCCGCTGTCACTTCTGGTTTTATTATATCGTCGGAAAATACGGTCCGGTTTACATCTCAACCTCTGCAAGGCTGTTTAGACTCTATTTCTTCGCCCTGCGGTCGGCAATCGTGTAGAATATGCTCCCGTCGTAGATTCCCCGAATATCCTCCTTCGCCATGCGACCATCGGCCGGCCACAGCATGAGATACGTTGCCAGCCCTTGCTCGCACGTCAGTTAAGATTCTCAGATAATATTTGGGAATGACTTACACTCAAAGAATGCCCCGCCCCATCCGATCGGGTCAGCCACGAGCCTTTGTCCCTTCAACATGGCCAGGACGTCCCAGATGGTCATGTATTCTTTGCCCGCGGCGTACTTGACAAACATGTCCTCAAACTTTTGGGGGTTGAACCGGCCCTCGGTGTCGTATGTGTTGCTGTCGCTGCCGTGCTTGTCTTTGTGGACGTTTTCCAAGTAGATGCGGAAGAAGGGGTCCGGTAGGTAGCCCGAGAGCGTAGGGTAAGAAAAGTTGCTGTGGATGATGAAGACGGAGAGAAGAGACAGCAAGACACCGAAGCCTAGTTTGTGGAAGCCCAGGAAGGTATCCTGCGGCCAGATTACGCCATCATGGTCCTGGACATCTGTCAGCCTTGCCCTGGATTGGTTTCGCTTGCAGTTGGCATCTTACGGAATCAAAGAAATCGCAGTGCTGTTGTAGAACCTGAACATATCGTGGTAAGTCTTCTGCCATCTGTCCGTACAGCGCCGAGAGATGGACGGTCTCACAGTCTGATGTCGGTGCTTCTTCGCCCAGCCATCCTCCGTCGTTCCGTTGGGGTGTTTGAACGTCGCCGCGATGTTTGCCCTCGGAGTTCCTGAGAGCGTCAGCCACCAGGTCAATCTCCACATGAACCATGGATTGAAGCGCACCAGTGTGAGCTATCTTTTGGTCATTCTCCGGCTGGAGAAACGGCTTGCGCTGAACCGTCACCGGAACCTCCGGGATGGAGTACACGATCGGCTCTCCCGGGCATCTCCTCGGTCGAGGTGGATTTGGTGTAAGTCTGGTCTTTGGTAGCCATGATTTTCGGGTCAGCGATCAGAAATGGAATTGTTGGGATCAGGACGAGCCGCTGAGAGTTCAACTCGGGGGATAACTACCTAGCCAGCCCACCCAGGCTTTGGCGCATGATGTGTCGCCAATCCATGTCATGTTCATCATGACGTCAGTGCATTTTCATCAGTTATCTCCATCCGGCGGTCAGGCCATTTCCGATCTTGATCTCGGGCTTCTGCATGTGACAGAGAGAATTACGGGAAGGCCCAAGAACACGTGGCATCTCGGCAGTGGCTTGGATCTTGAGGCAGACGCTGTGGAATGTCCCTAATCCAGCTCAACGTCCATCACAATCCGTGAATGCGATCGTCAGAGGGTTTCTGAAGGCGTTTCCGCTCATTGGCGGAAACTGAGTGGATGTTATTTGCTTTCCTCCGTACGGTTTGTCGCGCAGGTTCCAAGTACTAATCAACATCCTCCATGAAGTGGCTATTCAAGGCCCATGACAGACCTCATGAAACCCCTCTCAGGCTATCACGTAGATAATCGTGACGATATCGTGACCCACCGGAGGTCGTGAAGCTTACCAGACCCTTCAAAGCGCCCGCGATGGGCCCTCTCTTTTGCCATATGGTGTCCTATCTCCATACCAAATCCAGGCGGGCCCATTCTTGACGCCCAAATGATTTCACCTCAACCTTTACCGTGCCCGACTCATTTGTCGTCCAAGAGTCCAAGATGCAGGCCGAGAGGGAGGTATAAGGCGAAGGGGCCGTTCTAAGAAGACAGACCATGTAGCAAATCTTGGGCGTAGTCAAACAACCAGGTCACCATCGAACATCACAGCTCTTGTCACAACTCTCACCACACGCCACACAGACAAGCAGATCCTCCAAACAACCGCAAACCATGGACACAGCACTGCAAACCGCGCTCAGCGCCGGCCTCTCCTCGGCGTCAGGGTTCCACAGCAACAAACCGAACCCGGTCGACCCGAAGCACGCCGGCAAGAACGTGCTCCCCCAGAGCTTCTGCCCGGGCCCAAAGGACCGCGTCTCCTTTCCCCTCGGCCAAGGGCGAGGTGAAGGCGTCCTACATCAGCATCGGCGGCTGGTCGTGGGGCGACAAGCCCACGTGGCACTACGACGAGAGCGAGTGGATCAAGATTCAGGAGGCCTGGCAGACGCTCTACGACTCGGGCATCAACTTCATCGACACGGCCGAGGCCTACGGCAACGGCGAGAGCGAAAGGATCGTCGGCGACCTCGTCCAGGGCCTGCCGCGCGACAGCGTCGTCGTGCAGACAAAGTACTTTAGCACGCCGCTCAAGGCCGCCAACTTCATCCACCCCGTCGACGCGCCCGTCATCAGCCTCAAGGCCAGCCTCGAACGCATGCGGCTCGACCACGTCGACATTTACCTCGTCCACGGGCCCATCCACCCGCAGAGCATCAAGAGCGTGGCCGAGGGCATGGCCAAGTGCGTCGAGCAGGGTCTCGCGCGGGCCGTGGGCGTGGCCAACTACGACAACGAGGACGTCTTCAAGATGCGCGACGAGCTGAGCAGGTACGACATCCCGCTGGCGACGAACCAGTGCGAGTTCAACGTGCTGCGCCGCTACCCCGAGGTTTCGGGCAACATCGAGCGCTGCCGGACCGCCGGCGTTCCCTTCCAGTCGTACTCGTCGCTGGCGCAGGGCCGGCTGACGGGCAAGTACACGCCGGACAACCCGCCGCCGAAGGAGTACCGCTTCAGCAGCTACGACATGAAGGACGTTGAGCCGACGATTGCGACGTTGCGGGAGATTGCCGAGAGGCGCGGCAAGAGCGTCGCTTCGGTTTCGCTCAACTACAACATCAGCAAGGGCGTCGACTCGTCCCCGTGGTGGGCGTGAGGAAGGTCGAGCAGGCCAGGGACGCCATCGACGCCTTGGGCTGGAGGCTTACCGAAGAGGAGATGACCGCGATTGACAAGGTCAGCGTGGAGGGCAAGACGACCTCGTTGTGGCAGCAGGGTTGAGCGTGTGGGCTGGAATCATCCAACTTCCAAGGTTTGACGGCGAAAATGTAATTAGATAGTACCCATGCTTCAAAAATATCAAATGTTCTGACTGGTTACTCAAAGTGGTCATATTTAGTAAACCTTGCCTGGCGTGTAAGGGCTCTCACAAGCAGGATTTTCGGTGACCGACGTGGTCAAACACAACACATTATCACGTCCTATTCCAGTATCGTCACAGGTATTCCTCCAACTCAACGTCTGAACCGCGTTGTGCGTAGGTTCTCCAGCTCCAAGAACAGAGCAGGACGGGGTAGACGATGGCCCTTGCCAGCGAGCAAGGACATGTCGGGGAGTGCCAGGGCTGATGTACGAAACTTGCAAGTTGCACCATGATTGACGATTGAACGACGGACGAGTTCACAGCCTGGCCGGGCAGAAGAAGCTCAGGATGATCCGGTTTGTCACACGAGACATCTTACCTCATGAGTTTCCGTCAAGATTCAAGGCACCCTTTTTGGCCTCGAGGGACGACTTGTCTGAGGATGAATGAACGCTTGGACAATGCCCCCCTATCTCTAACTGCTTAGCAAACAACCGACTCATTGATGTCCATGTTGGCAGCTCTCGGACGGTGAAACAAGCCTGCGTTCCCCGAGCTGACAGGCAGACGAACGGCAACCTGCCGATGAGAAAGTTGTTTGCATAGTATGGTAATGGCTCGGTCAAGGTGGAATGCTTCTCTCTTGGCACGGACGAATGCATGGCCGTTGAGATCTGGAGTCACATTGTGAATCAGGCTCACGCTCTCGGCTTCAGGCGACGCTGATTAGGTGCTGGACTGTTTGACCGTCACTGCAATGGTGGTCTGATTATCGGTTCGTCTCATAACTCTACGGAGACTTTCCTCAAGACCCCAAGTCTCCCGGGAAACCTTGTCACGAGAAGCTGTGATTGATCTGTTTGAAGAGAATAATCAGGACTCACAGAGGTGATGTCCAGCACCGATCAAAAAGTAAATCGTGGCTAGATCTGGGGGCCCGAGCAAAGTGAGAGTCTAGAAGCTTACAACGGTCATCTGGAACAAGTTCGCCTTGTCCTTACATCCTGGAGACGGAGCACATTGCAGGAGCCGCATCAGATGGGATGGGAATTTGTAGTCGCATGAGGCCCTGTTATGAGAATATTCGGCCGTGAAGAAGCCTACTTTGCATGGCTAACTCACAAGTCTAAGTTCCGTTCGCCAAGCCCGGTCTTCATGCCATGGCTTGCTTTGTTGTGAGAGTTTGAAAAGGCACCTGGCGAACCGTGTCGATGCCTTGGTGTGACGAGGTCCGGACTGAGTTGGTACCAGGCAGGTGAACCTTGAGGGCGAGTTTTTGTACAGTTCTTTCGGGGAAAGCTGTAAAGGATACTCGAAAAGTTGAGTCAGGGCTCGTGTCGTGCTCTTGTCTGTGTCTGTCTTTCCGAGCGCCATCTTGTGGCCCTGTCTCCCACGATTTCGTAGTCAAAAAATGTCAACCATGCCCAGCGGCGGCAAAAGAAATGATCAGTGGGAGGCTTGAACTCCCGGCCTTGGCATTACTCAACATGCGAGATCACATATTAGTACCACGCTCTAACCAACTGAGCTAACCGACCGTTTGGTTGTTGGTGACGATTCAAGCACTAACCCTGACCATATGGGGCACTGGTGGAGATGCGAACGAGTCACAGAGAGATACTCCGTTCTCGGTGCTGTGTATGCTTGTCCATCGCTGGCTCCCATGTCCAAGCGTGGAGGCAGAGGACTGACAGCAAGTTTCTCTGATGCAGAATACAGAACTTCCTAGTGAGACTGGTGGTGTGACCCTTGTGCCACTCATCAGGATGCGTTGTTATCAGGAGTGGTGTAAAGATATGCAAGCAGTTACGAAGCAAGCACGCTTAGTCTGCTGCTTCATCGAAAGTTGACTCCCGCTTCTGGCTCGTGAATAACTTGAAACGCAAAACATTGCTATACAAAGTAGACAAGTGAGATCAAGCAGCCCAGGGAAGTGCCCGGCATCTGAAGTGACATGTCTCGCATGACTCGGACAGCATAGCGGCCTTGCAGAACGCCAAGCAATGCAGTGTTTCTGGGGTACAGTAATGTGTAGCCGTACACGCGGATAACTGCAGTTCGTGAAATACGGATACATCATACGCGTCCATCTTCCACGTCCGCGTAACCAATGGTGACGTCGTCGAGCGCCTCGTCGGATCCGAAGGTGAAACGAAACTCGCTGAGGTCCAGTGACAGTCCAGGCCAACCGCGGCCGCAGCAGCTGGATCCTGTTGGTCCGTTGGTTGGTTGATGAGTTGAGTTTCTCCAGCAGACGTCCTGTTGAGGAAATCCGGCATCACATTCACGCAATGACAGCAGCACCACCACCACCACCACCACCAGACGGCGCGCGGCCGAGTTCGGCCTCTCTCTGGGCGTTTGCCTTTTCCCACTCCTCTCTCTCAAACGGCTGTTCGCTCGTCGAACCTTGACCACATGATACATCCAAGGATCGCTTGAACACCACCATCACCAGCAGAGTCCAGACCATACACACACGCACGCACACACGGTTGTCTATGCGGACCTCGCGGCTCACGAGCTCCCACGCTTCTGGACATGCTTCACGTCACCGTCTTCTTCTCCACGCCCGGATGTGCCGCTCTGCCATGTGTCGGGGCATCGCCAGCCAGTGCACCCAGAGTCCCAGACCAGAGTGACGGACGACATGACAAGAAGCGATCCCGCCGCCATGGACACGACCGTCCGAGAGCCAACGTGCATCAATGCCCTGCGTCCCCGAGCTGCAGACAGTGAGGCCATCTCTCTCCATTTGAAGGGCCACTCCTGCAGCTCCTCGACCGACATGATGCCCGATGAGACTCAAATCCACCGCGGCGACACCAGCAACACCACACTCACACTCAGCAGCAAAGCCGCATCCTTCAGCTCCGCCAAGCAACTATTTGTCAACCGTCCTGCAGCAGCTGCGCGGCACCATGTACTCCCCTTCCTCACCCCAGTCGTCCGCCGCTGCGTCGTCGCCGCAACAGCACCCAATCATGGATCACCGCCGCGTCGTACCTCACGGCCCTCATCCCGATCTCGGGCTGGTATGCCAGCAGGCTATGCGGCGCCGGCAGCGCGTGCTGGCCAGCTCGCCCAACACCTCCGCCATCCCCTGCTTCACCTTCACCGGCCCGGAACCGGTGTACGGCCGCTTCCAAGGCGGCGGCCTTCGTGGCCCGGCTCAACCTCGCCGAGAAATTCCACTTCGTTACCGACCAGCTCGGTCTTGAGGCCGGTGCCCCAACACCATCGTCGTGACGCACTCGGCTGGTATCAACACCCTGCCGTGGGCTGGCAACCCCAACGTGACGGCGATTCTGGCCGCCCATCTACCGGGACAAGATTCGGGACAATCCGTTGTCGATGTGCTCGGGGGCGAGGTGAATCCTGCTGGGAAGCTGCCATACTTCATCACCGCCGACCCAGAGGACGCCAACGATCCCATTGTGAATCGCTCGGAAGCTGAGGTTCCATCGCCCACAGCCTGGCAGGCTGATTTCACGGAGGGTTTGTTCATCGAATTACCGCCATCTTGACGCGCTACACATTGATTCCCACCATGAGTTTGGGCTCGGACTGAGCTACACGACCAATCTGTCGTCTTCTGTCGAGATTACGCAGCTGTTGGACACTCACACCGTCACAGCCACGCCCAGTCCTTCCACACCAACTGTCCCGGGAGGCAATCCGGAGCTTTGGGAGTTGGTCCTGCGTCTGGCCACTCGCGTTACGAATACCGGACCTTTGTCCGGAGCCACAGTTGTACAGCTCTATGTTGTGCTGCCCATAGACTCGGTCACCAAAGACACGCCTGTTCAGTTTTGCGTGGGTTCGAAAAAGTGTTCTTGGAAGCTGGCGAGACAAAAGTTGTTCAATTTGAGCTATTGCGAAGGGGTATTAGTTAATGGGATGTGGCCTTAAAAGCGCGGGTTATTACCGAGGGGACGAATACGATAATCTTTAATGTTGGCTTTAGTTCTCGCGACATTCGGGCCATAGTAAAACACGTCGTGCGCCCTGTGTGGTGAGTGTCTCACGGAGTTTGGGGTGTATGGTAATCTTGTCGATGATGATGAATTTATCAATAGTTAGACAATCTGAAAACATCTCTTCAAACTGTTCGTCCACACCCTCGCCATCCATAAGTCAGTCCATGAATGTAGCAATCTCCCACAATCCTCCACTGACCTTGTCCAGCTTCCCGGAGAATGGATACAGAATCACACCCGTGAAACAACACAACTGCGTCACCGGACCGTATCCCCTCTACACCCCACCCGGATCGGCCACTCTCAGACCGAAAGAAGCGGCGGCTGCAGCACCACTTCGAGTGTGCCCCAGAGAACATCTCGAAAGCCTCCTTCTTGGCTGTGTAATACGCTTTCGCGTCTTGGTAAGTTGGTATGACAGGCCATGGCTGAATTCCATGTTGTCTACTCTCTCTTGCAGTTTTCCCGCTGGGCTCTTGTTTCCGGTGACGATTTTGAAGAAAAGAAATGTCAAATCCGGTTGACCCGCTCTCACCGGGAACCTCGTTGTCTCGTTTGTGGTTGCACATAGAGGCCCGCCACAGGTTCTCGAGCGTCTGCGGCGTGGCCTTCTTGTCAAAAAATGCCACGTCGATGACGCACAAGTCCGAGGAGCCCTACATCTTTCCATGTCTCTCTGAAGAAGCCTCCAAAAGTGTTTTACGACTATCAACAATCACATTTGGAGCCTGGTAAGTGATCGGGTGCTCAAATCAAAACAGTCTCCACAACAATGCAGTCAACTACCCCATCGAAGGAGTCTTTACTCCAACGTCGTGATGCTGAAGCCGTCTGCTTGGGATGATAGCTGGTTTTCTGGGGTTTTTTTGGTTAGGAAAGGCCGCTTGATCCCGTACACCGAGCAACAGGTAGGAAATAGGAACGTCAGCTACTTCCTACGGTTGACGATTCGTGGGGTCTTCGAGCTGAACTCGGTTTCGGTTCATCCAATGAAGGTCCTTGATAAATCCCAAATCTAGAAATTGCCGTTTCGAGCGTCAGTGGGACTAATGCCCCGAATCGTTGGAGACAATGACACACGATAATTGGCAGAGAGTCGGGGTAGACGAGTATTAATACATACCGCGATTCCAATCCTCCTTTTGAGCTTGTGAACTGATTCCAAGTTGGTCTTACTGCGACAGAAACTCTGACAAGAATAAGAGTTCAAGACACGATGGCTGCCACCCAAGGGCCAGGGCTTCTGAAGAAGTCTGTCAAAATTGCCTGCATCCAGTTCGCAAGCGGTATGGATTTGCTGTAGGATTCGTGGCCTTCCGACTGACAATAGACAAGGTCCCGACAAGAGCCGAAACCTGCAGGAGGCTCGTCGCCTCGTGCTCGAAGCCGCATCCAACGGTGCCGGCATCGTGGTCCTCCCGGAATGCTTCAACTCGCCCTACTCCACCGCCTCCTTCCCGACCTACGCCGAAGTCCTGCAACCAGGCTCGCCGCCAGAGGGCTCGTCGCCAAGCTTCCGCGCGCTCAGACGGATGGCGCAGGATGCCAAGCTCTACCTCGTGGGCGGCAGCATCCCCGAACTGGAACCGGGCACCGACAACATCTACAACACCACCCTCGTCTTCTCGCCGTCGGGCGAACTGCTCGGCCACCATCGCAAGGCGCACCTCTTCGACGTCGACTTCCCCGGCCGCATGACCTTCCGCGAGTCGGACACGCTCTCCCCGGGCAACGCAATCACGACGGTGGAGCTGCCGGAATACGGCACGGTGGGGCTGGGCATCTGCTACGACGTGCGCTTCGCCGAGTATGCGACGCTCGCCGCCCGCCGGGGCGCCTTTGCGTTGATATTCCCGTCGGCGTTCAACTCCACAACCGGTCCTTTGCACTGGGAGCTCCTCGCTCGCGCCAGGGCGCTGGATAACCAGGTCTACGTCGCCATGTGCTCGCAGTCCTACGACCCCGACGGCGGCTATCCCGCTTGGGGCCATAGCATGGTTGTCGATCCGAATGGGCAGGTTGTCGCCGAGACTGCGCGGGAGCCGGCTGTGGTGTACGCGGTGATGGAGGACTCGTCCATCGGACAGGCGAGGAGACAGGTGCCGATTGGGGTTCAGCGCGGGTTTGATCTGTATCCGGATATTTCCAAGCCGACTTGAAAATGGAAGCATAAGCGTCGTCCATGTTGGATTCTATAATGCCATCCATCTATCCCGTGTTCTAAGCTTCAAAACCCCTCAACCAAGCTCTTCAAAGCATCCAAAACACCCTTCTCCCAGACCGCCACCTTTCCCTGCCACTTCTCACCGGCACCACCGCCCTTCACTCCGCCCACGAGTTCCTTGACGTCGGGCACGAGAGCCTCGACACTCGTCTTGTGGCCAAAGACAACAAGCTGGCCGCCTTGCTTGTCCTCGCCAGTCGCCACGACGGCCACGCCGCCAGCTTTCGCCAACTCGTCCTTGATGCTAACAGTGACCCATTTCACAAAGTCCGCGTTGCCGTCCGCGCGATGAACCCACACACTCTTGCTGGTCTGCAACTTTGTCCGGGCCGCAGCCGCCTCGAACTCGGCAATCTCGCCGAGCAACTTCTTCTCCCGCTTCTTCAGTTCCGACGCCGCGTCCTGCGTCTTTTTGACGTTCTGCACGACCTCCTCGGAGGTGTTCCGGCAGGATAGGAGTCTGGAAACGGACGTCGTGGCGCCGATGGACGCGGTGGCGAGGCTGATGGCCCTCTCGCCGACGGAAAAGTACAGACGGTAGTTTTTGCCGTGAACTGACTCGCCGTGGTGGACGAGGATGAGGGAAAGGTGGGAGGCTTGCGAAAGATGGGTGCCGCAGCATCTGAAAACGGTCACTGGCTGCACGAGTTTCGCACACACGTGGTGGGGGTGGCACGTATAGACTCACGTGTTTCTGTCAATGTCGCCGATGCGGATGACGCGAACCACGCCCTTGCTCTGGTCGTAGTCTCCGGGCATCTTGTGCACCTTTGCGTCCTCGGGGGTCTCGACCGTGATGGGCAGGTTCTGGCGGATCACCTCGTTGCACCTGGTCTGGACCGCCTGCACCTCGGCGTCTGTCGGCTTGCGGGGTACGTCGACGTAGTTCATGGCGCCGCTCTTGCCCATGCCCCAGCCGAGGGTGTTGAGGTTCTCGTGGGTGTCCATGACGGCGGAGAGCACATGTTGGCCGGTGTGCTGCTGCATGTGGTCCCACCGCCGGCGGAAGTCAACCTCCTGACGAACGCGGCTTCCGGGCGTCAGAGGTTGGGGAGAGTGGTAGACGCATCGCAAGCCGACTCTTTCGACAAACTCTATGGGAATTGGCGCAGCTGATGCATCGGACAGGACAGCCAGCGTGCCATGGTCTGAAGGCTGGCCGCCACCTGTGATTGGCTTTAGTCTTGCTGCTAACAGAGCATGTTTGCGAAGTGTACCTTCTGGGAAAAGAACCGAATCGTCAAACTCAACGAGCCAGAGTTCAGAGTTGCCGTCGCCATTCGTCTCCTTCTTGTCCTTGCCACCCTTCTTGGCTGCTGGTGGCGGTCGCTTGTCGCACGCCACAACTTCGGCTTCGAGGGTTTTCAGATACGAGTTTCTCTGGCAAGCCAAAGCGCCAACCACCTCTGCTCGCCTCGTTGCCTCTGTCACGGCCATCTTTTCGTGTTCGTGACGACTGACCTCTGATGTGCGTTGTTGAGTCGATATGGCTTCCAGAAGCATCCGCCGTTAACAGATAAGATAAGGTACGTACACGATGCATGACACAGCCAATGGTACTAAGGTAAGGTGGAGAAAACCTCCGACGATACTCCGCTGATCACGTGATGACGTTGTCGCCGTTGGGGTCGTCTCGAGTTGGAGTCACCTCCAACAGCTGCGAGTCATTTCAGGATATGACGACAAGTGGCGTCATCGATGTGAATTTGATGCAACACGAAGGGAAGATGCCAGAGAACAGTCGGCAATTAACCTGCATGGCCGACAGCCAACAGATGCACCCGAGGGACCGACACGCGATTGAGGTATTCAGCATTAACATTTCATTAACATGTACGGATAAATAACTTCCAACGACAATTACAGCCACGCCAGCTCATGGCGCAGCGTTGGATGCGCAGGTCCAAGGCTTGGAGCCCTCCTCGGTGGCAATGGCCTCAATGGACGCCCACAACCCCAGCACGCAGATGAGGAACCCCGTCAGGAACAGCGCGACGTTGGCGGCGAACTTGACGGTCTGCTTGCCCGAGGTGAACCAGTTGCCGTGGTGCATCCACAGCCAGAAGATGCCGGGCAGGCCGTAGGAGAACCACGAGGCGAAGAGGGCGCAGATGAGACCGAGGAGCGAGTTGAAGACGGGGATGGACTCGGCGATGACCATGGACAGGGCCCAGATGGCGACGACGATGCCGATCCAGGCGATGCCGGAGAGCTTGGTGCGGCGGATCTCGTGCTTGGTGTTGCGGAACATGCGGGAGAAGATGTACTTGGCGGCGACGTGGCCGTAGATGACGCCGGCGATGACGATGGTGGGGATGGCGATGCCCCAGATGATCTTGCGCATGAGGGGGGAGCCGGCGGCGGAGAGGGCGGGCGAGGGGACGTTGGGGCCGACAAAGACGTAGATGACGACGGCCGCGAGCACGTAGAGCGTGGTGTCGGCGATCTGGAGGAGGGCGAGGGCCTTGGGCCAGTCGTCGGGGTTCTTGAACTCGCCGATGACGCTGAAGAAGCACGAGTGCGAGGCTGCGAGGTGGTGTTAGCTGGGTTGCGTACCAGGGGGGGGGAAACGCGAGTGTCTGGACTCACAAAAGGCGATGGCGATGTTGGTCACGGCGAGGAACGCGTTGGTGAAGCCGAGCTTGCGGGTGATGTCGATGGCGGCATCACCGATGGGCTTCTCGTCGGCGACGGCTCCGAGGGTCATGAGCATGGCGACGGTGATGGAAATGCAGGCTGTTTGCGACGTCAGGAAAGCTGTTCTTGCACGCGCCAGAGGACGCAGAAATGGGTTCGACTTACAGGCCATGGACATGTAACTCGTGTACTTGAGCGTTCTGGGGAAGTTCAGGACGGCAAAGACGGCGAGACCGACGACGGCCCAGACGATGGTGCAGGTGGACGAGCTCGTCAGGGTGTTGAGGCAGATGGTCCAGGTCAACAGATGGCTACCCATGACGAAGACCTGGAAGATGACCTGCGCCCAGCCGAAAACCTCCTGGAAGACGCGCCCCATGCCGATGGACTTGCCAATGACCTCGACAGCGTCGCCAAAGTTCTGCACAAAGGGGTAGGCCTTGCGGAACTCGGCCAGCACCATACCGGAATACGTCGACAGAGCGCTCATGATGAGGATGAGGATGACGCCGGGAACGAGACCGACCGTGGCCAGAACGGATGGCAGGGAGAGAATACCGAGGGAGACGGTTTCGGCGATGAGGACGATGCCACCTTGCCTGGGCACTTTCTGTCAGTACTTTTGAAGCTTCTCGCGATACACCAGTGTTTGGACATACCACCAGGTGAGGGTGTGGTAGTCGATCAGCTCGCCATCCTCTCTTGTCAAGACGCTGTGCTCTTCCGTCTGAGGTGCGTACGCCGGTGCCGACTCCGGGTTGCTAGCATCAATCTTTGCCTGCTTATGCGCCTCCGTCATCTCGGGCGTGTTGTTCACGTCCGTCGTGTTGCCCATTTTTGCGCGTCCAAGGTCTCGAACCGCGTGGTCGGGATGAAGTCCGTGTGGGTCAAAGTCTTCTTCTTTTTTTCTTCGCTCCTTTTCGCAGGTAGACAAACTTGGTCTGAGCTCGACTCTTGTTCAGAGATTTCAAGAGGACGAAAGGGTTGATGAGCTTTGTGCAGGTGAGAAACGCAAAAGAGGTTGAGGAGACGACAGACCGTCAAGGTGGACAGAAAACGAAAGCCCTCTTCAACTGTGACGCAGCTACTGACCCTTGGACATCCAACGGGAACCTGATTTCTTGATATAATCCACCAGACACGCCGTGATCGGCCTCCAAAGCTGAGAAAGCCACGAGGCGAGTTGGTCATACGAGCCATCTAACGAGGCGATCTCGGCGCGTCCGCTCCACGCATCCACGGTGAACCACGCGCTTTTTTGCTCGTCACTTGCGTCTGCGGGCGACACCCCCCGGGGGGTGACTCTTTTTCGCGGCGAGACCCGTGAGCCCGTGAGATTCTTTCCCCCAACGCTGCGAAGCAATGGCCCTGCCAGGTCCCTTTGCGACTGAGAACCTGACTCGGTCCCGCCTCCGGCCCACTCGGCGTGGCGATTTGGAGACCTGGACCCTCTTGTCTCGCTCGAGACTGACGGAGACTCGAGAGGAGCCTCATCCACCGGCGACGGAAGCCTTCCGCCGGTCGTGGGAGTCTCGGTCAACTGGAGGTGAGGCCATCCGAGGTAGAAGTCGTCATGTTAACTTGTTAGACAGTTGTGCGAGAGCTAGTTCTGAATGACTCTCGTGTTCAGATTAAGGACTCTTCCTCCTCCGTACACAGAGGAGAACGAACTCAACCCGGCAGTATTCACCCCAAATTCTCAAACTGAGAATGGCTCGACGAGCACGAACCCTCTCAGCGCCGACAAAGACAATGATCTGCTGTCCAATACGCCTCATTAAAATATTATTTTGCGGCCGACCTCCACCGGTTTGCTAATTTTTACGTTAGAATATCCACTCGACACCGATTCCACTCGTGCTGCGTAAACACCTCCCAGTTCGTGGTGGAGTTTCAACCATTACTTGTGCTTGTATTTCCGCCTGGCCCAGCAAACTATTCGGCCCTTCTTCCCCGCGTGGTTCCCGTCCCACTCCGTTTAGCGGCATCACATCCCGTCAACGGGCAGACGAAAAGACACTCGACGCTGAGAGTTTAGGCAGCTTTCCCCCGCCGTCTTCGTCTTTCAGTTTTGGCATGCAGCTTGGAGCTCCGTTTCCGACGCTCTCCCTTGGATCTCCCGATCTTCTGGAATGCCGCAAGCTCGCACGCCATACCCTCCTAAACCTTCAATCTTTCCGAGGCGCATACGATGTACTTGGGGTGCAGGAGATCGAGACGGGGATGATGGGTGGCGGGCGAGGATGGCTTGGGTAGCTCTTTGGCATCGTTCCATTTCCCCTCCCCTGGTTGTGCGTTTCCATGTGTAAGTGCATGCTCGCAGCTCGTAATCCATACGTATACTACCGCAACGCACCATGTTTTGCAGCTTTCCCATCCTTCCCAAAGTTGTGGCCCCCAAAGGAGTCGTGGATGCAGATGAAAGCGTCGGTCCCCGGATCTCCTCCGATCCCCGCAAAGCTCACGAGTGATGTGTGGCCGGACTCCGGACGGATGGGATACCCCGATGTCGTTGTCGACGACGCCCTCCAAACACCTCGAGATGGCGAAAAGGGGAATTTCTCGTCGAAAAGAGGCAGCGGCCCCGTGCCCAGCCAGTGATTGCAGCTTATTTCGTTTTTAAATTGACATGTATGCCTCTGTCACCCGAGCCGAACGAACGGCGCGTCCGCGTCTTGAAATTTGTGAGGTTGCACGTGTGTAGGAGCGTCATGAGTCGAGTTGCGGGTAGCGGCCGATTTACACCGCCCATTTGGATATCCGCAGAGACTGTTGAGTCTTTGGCAGCAACTACTGTAGATTGAGCTTCTGCCCGACTTGAAGAAACATATCATTAAATTCGCAACTACTGAATGTTTCCTGACCCGGTCGCGTGAACTGGGTACCATCTCTCCCTCCGTGTACTTTCTCATCACAAGGTTAATGCACAAGTGGTCTCTTCATCAAAGTCCATCTGTGACGCAAAAGCTTGGCGGTATCTAACTTTTGAGTGTCAATACAGGGTGTGATCATATGACTGGGTCTTCTACATTGTTACTGCACTACCTTAACTCAATCTGCGTACTGAAAGTTACCAGTGTCTCAAGACTTGGCTGAGTAATGAATCAAGAGCAGGGGACTGAAGCTGTAGTGTAAACAGATCGGAATTCAGCGACACCTTTCATCCCCTACCTTTGGTGGGCGCGAGAGCCCAGTTCATCAGATTTCCACCAACTCTTTGTAATCTCTTGGACAATCCAACTACATGGGAACAGTCACTAAGATGCTGCCATTGGTAGTCGTTCGCTCTCGTTATGGGTCAATTGCGATAACTCGTGAGCTTTCTGTGCAGAAACGTCTTTTCAGTGTCATATCGCCCTGGGTTGCATCGACGGCATTGACAGAGGTTTTGACGAGGTAACTTGGCTCACAACAAGCAGCATGCTTCGTTGTACCCCGACTTCATAGCAAAGATGACGGTGGCCTTCATGGATGCGGCTACACTACGTGATGGACATGGCTTGAAGATTTAGTACGAGCGGCAATCGTTGACAACAACTAATTAGGTTATAGCGTATTGTTGCTCACACACACTTTGTCAGATCATCGCACGTAGTTGTTGGTTGGATTTTATACAACATTACTGTGAGACTCCACATCACAGAAGCAGGGGCGCTTCGTGAAGCTCGTCGCAAATGGTGTAAGCCGCTTCTAACATGTCCAAAGTTCACAGGTGAGATTCCATGTTGAAGTGGTGCAAACCACCCGGAGCCACCTGGCCACAGCAACCAGAGCTTCGTCCGATTTGTCCCGGAGGATACGCTGGTCTTATATTCTCGTATTACGAGAGTGAAGAGACTGATGAAAACAGCAATTACAGTACAAGTATGTCTCTGTTCGAACTCCGTAGAATGTTGTCTCACACAGATAGTGCTCGGGCTGGCATATTTTTGCCCGTTTCCGCATTGCCGGGAGAACAAACGCTGTCATTTCCGGAGACGCGACTAATTGAAGGTCAAAGAAAATGGCTAGAAGAACCGCGTGAGCAAACGCGCAGACCACGGTGCCAATGTAAGGCCTGAGCTGTCAATTCTTCGTCATGTTGTCGCAGTGAGTATCCCCAGCACTTTCCGCTTTCGAGCAGGATCCCGTCAGGTGAGGGATACTCTGCGATCCAAGCTTGCACTTCAGGGCTGTTCGTTTGCTATCTTATGCACGTACTTGTAGCATCATGTCTTGAACCATGGAGCCAGTGTTGTGGCGTTGGCCCCGAGGAAGTGGTCGAGGAGAGAGTGAATGAGAGTCCAGGCGTGTGATCAGTTAGTCATGGGATCGGCTCACCATCTTGAAGAGTCCCGATTTGTTCACAGGGTGTATGAAGATACCTGAATAGCAAAGGCTCTTATGCTGACACAAGTTGAGAAGTGCAAGGTCAGTTCAGTTCAGGAGCTGGCCTGAACCCATGGGTCAGACTCTCAGCAAACGTGATTTTGCAGGGATAATTCAAATTTCAGCCAAGTTCCAACCATCTCTTGCGAAAGACTGCCCAGTAATATGTCCTGCGGCTGTGGACCCAGCTCATCTCGTGCAGAAGATTGACCGTATCTTGTGTTTCCAGGTGGTAATTATGTCTTTAGAAACGACGGACGGCCTGTTGGGCCAGTCGTAAGCCACATTGTAACAGCCTTACGGCGAATGCTATGAATAAACCTCGTGACAGCTTATACGTGACTTGTGACATTGCTGTCGACGCAGCCAGCAAAATGGCAGACACAATGAGGCTTCGTGGCGAGCACTGGCGCGTCCCTGTCATCTGGAGACTGGAGCAGCTTTGGAGCAGCCTAGAGCAGTGTCTCTCCTGACATGTCCCAATTCCCATCCATGTGGAATGTTTCCTACACAGTGACGGTCCGCATAACAATACGACGCCAAACCCACGGCCGGTTACACAGACCGCTGCCTTGCTTTTCGTCCAAACTCTCTCTCCCGAGCTCCCTACAGGCTACAGCTGCTATCCATGCAATCGCCGTCCGATCACGTCGTCGCTCTGACCAGATGGCGGACGCCGTCTGATTCTCGTCAGCTTCCGTCAACCAACGAGTTGAGCATTGGCCTTTCTGCAGGGCAGCCCGCAGAGCAGTGGCAGGTATCACCGTATCGACAGCCATGGCCTCTGAATCAACTGTCGATCGCTTGTCGGTGCTCACCTGACGATGGGCCAAGGATGACGGTAATAATGAGGTCAGCTAAGGAAGCCGAGCCCATCCTCAAGGCTCAAGGCTCAAGCCACCGCGCACAGTCGTCACTTACTTGGGACCATCGTCTTCCATCCCTCCAAATGGAATCGGTCGTCCTGTTCTAGCCGTCGTGGTCGCCGGGCCAGGGCATGAGGCCACACCACCAACGCCCGCACCGACAAGGGATATCTCCCGTTGCCATTTCTGGAACCGGAAACAGTCCCGTTAGACAACGTTGGTGCCCGATAATGGGAGCCGTTGGATGGCGGTCGGACGTTACAACTGAAATGAGACAGACACTAATGATGGAGTATCTGGCTCTCTTTTACCTGGACCGACTGACCATACTGAACGTGGTACCCTACAATTCGACAAAGATGGCCACGGATACTGTGAGCAGTCTCGGCGCAGCTATACACGACGCTCCCTTGCCTTTTGTGCTGATAGACTGACCGCTGCTTCGGCGTGAAGCATATTGCTGGCCACAGGATACACAATTCCCACCATCATCCAGAAGACACACACACACACATCGACCGCACCATGCAGCATCCCACCGCCGCCACCGGCCAAAGCGCACCAACGGCGCCGTGCCCCTTCATCCAGCTCACGACAGGGACATGAGTCCCAACCAGGCGGTCTGGGAGTGAGCAGGAAAGCTCGGAATAGGAACACATGGGGCCTGTGCCACTCCATCGTCACGCAATGGCGGGAGATCGCCTACCATGTGGCCCAAGACCAGATTCAGATTCCCTCGCCAACCCTGTTCGGTTGCTGTTGATGCTCCTCCGTCATCGACAAAGTTGCCAACCCAACCCCTTCCGCTTACTTTAGCGCCAACACGAAGCACTCGCTCATTTACTGTAGAGAGCCAGACGCAGAGAAGCGGCGGGGCCCAGGATGGCGACCTTCTCGACGGCTCACGACAACGACGCCAACGACAACGAAGCCGCCACCATCACCGCAACATGTCCAACTCGCACGGCCTCGTTGCTGTTTTTAACACCCATGATGCAGTTTGCTGCCCCCATTCCGTCCTATGGCATCCATCCCCCTTGGCACTCTTTCGAATCCCAAATCCCATGAACAGGGGCCTGGAACCCCAACCCCAGACCGACGCCCACGCCTGACCCTTGAATCCGAGAGACGCCAGCCAGGTGTGACTCGCCTTCACAGACGCACACTGCCTGTATACGGGGTGCTGATCGACACTTCAGCTGCAGCATCACGAAGCAAAGCAAACAACGACCACCACCTGCAGCACCTCGGGCATAGACGCTTGTTCCGAGACTGAATGCCATTCTGAGCATGTCCACCAGGACCTGACCATCATCAGTGATCACCCTGAGCGAGCGTCCGTTTGTTCCTGCATCAGCCCCCGAGACTTTCCACGAGCCTGACCTTTCCCCCGCAAGTTCGTGGCGTTGGCCCTAAGACATCCTACTTGCCATGGCGTTTGACAAGCCTGGCACAACACCAAAGAACTGGTTACCCGTGCGAGCCAGGGCGTCTTCTTCCTCTCCGTACTGTTGTCGTCGTCTCTTCCATTGCTATAACCACCTGGGTTGCCATCTCCCAAGGAGCTCTGAAGCCCTTCCTTGGTCCGCGGTATGGTCATGAGGTACTGGCGTCCGTCACGTTTTGTTTCTTTACCAAAGGGTGTCATGCAACGGCTGCCTTTGTTCAACGCCCTCCATTGACTTTGAATTGCTCCAGAACTGATTCGCCCGACGTTTAATCCACCCCCTGCTTTTGATCGTCTTCCTTTCTTCTCTCTCTCTCTCGTTTAAGCTAGGCCTAGGTATCTGCAGGCCCGTTGCATATCATCAACGCTCTTTTTTTCTTTTGTTTTTTCCCAACGGTCGTTACGGTCGTTGCGATAACTCTCTGTTCAAAAAATATCCGCAAAAAAAGAATGTCTTCAGCATCGAGACGATCACCGGTCACGCCTCCGTACGATGATGAGTTTCGCCCAAGTCCCAAGGACTTCATGGACCCAGGTCTGAGGATCATACCGCCCTCGTCCACCTTGCCCGTCCCCTTCATGGCCTTTTCACCGCCTGCAACGCCACGGAGCGCGAAGCCGAGTAAGACGACGATGCAGCTGAGGAGCAACTCGGGCCTGTCACTGCATACCAACGAGGAAGCCTTTCGACGATATACCGACTACAACCCCGACGGATCACCGAGATCGCCAACGTTTGGCACCGCTACGTGGTCCAGTCTCGGCGGCGTCTCGACGACCTTGCGCTGCACTTTCGGGCCGCCGCTCTTGGGAGCCCAGCCGACCGAGACCCCCCTCCCGATTCCGGACTTTTTGGGCCGCGAGGTATTCCAAATGGTGCTCAACAACGTGCAAACGTCACGGCGCTTCTTCGAGTTTGCCCGGACCCGCGGCTGCGGCCCCGACATCGAGTTTCTTCTGAGGGCCCAGGAGTACGCCCGGTCCCTGTCGCAGTTTGGCAAACACGCCTCGTCGATGCCCACGCCAACCAATCTCCCATCGCCAGTCGCCAAGTCGTTGAACGCCGATATGAGGCAGCTGACGGGCGCCATACTGCCGGGACTCGAGGCGCTCTTTGCGGAATCCACGCGGTGCGTCGAGCAAAGGGTGGCGAGGTCCATCTACCCGGCCTTCGTCAAGCACCAACTGGCCATCTGCACCTCTGCATCGCTGAACGACGCCCGCAACACCAGGTATCCCGGCCTGGGCGACTCGTTCTGCCTCACCGACGCCCTGAGCCACGACTATCCGATCGTGGCGGCGTCGGATGCCTTCATGTCAGTGACGGGGTATTCGAGAGCGGAGGCACTTCCGCGGAACTGCCGCTTCTTGCAGGGCGCCCTCACAGACCCAGACGCCATCAAGCGCATCCGCCAGTCCGTCTCACGAGAGGAGGAATCCGTCGAGCTCGTGCTCAACTACCGCCGAGACGGCACGCCGTTCTGGAACCTGCTCTTCACCTGTCCGCTGCTCGACACATCCGGCCAGCTACGCTACCACCTGGGCGGGCAGGTCGACGTTTCCGAGAGCATCGGCGGCGACAACGACGTCCTGCGCATCCTCAACTTTGGCCCCGCGCTCGACGACCCGTCCCGGGACGAAGTTTCAGGCCGCGAGTCCCGGTCCAGCCGACGCCTGAGCCGGACCACTAGCCGGGAGCGGAAAGCCGAGCGCCGCACGAGTCTCCGAAACCGCGATAGTCTGCACCACAAGGGGTCCAAGAAGAGCATCTTCCAACCCTTTCGCAAAAACACCAACCACAACAACGCCGCTGCCGCCGCTGCTGCCACCGCCCAGGCGGACCAGGAGAACGCCGCGCCCTCGCAGGGCGCAGGTCTCGGCCTCGACCGCCTCCTCTCGTCATCGTCCGGGTCCGAGGAACTCCTAACCCTCGCGGCGGCGGCGTCGCACCCGGACCCGGCCGTGTACGAGGCGTACAGCCGGTTCATCGTCCTCCAGCACACGGACGGCGCGGCCGGCTTCCCGCCGCGTGTGTCGTCGCTGCCCGCGGCGGACGCGAGCAAACGCAAGGCGCCTCCCCGGCTGAGCGTCGCCTTCTGCTCGGCCGCCGCGGTGGAGGTGCTGGGGCTCGGGGCCGTCGCCGACAGCGTCGCGCACCGTGACGTTTTCGCCGTGCTGTCCGACCTGGCCGACTCCCCGTCCATCACCAAGAGCTTCAGGAACACGGTGCGCGAGCGCGTGGTGCGCGACGGCAAGGCGGCGACGCTGGACGTGATGCTCGGCGGCGGCGGGTACCTCGCGCGCAAGGGCAGTTTGATGGGGCTCGGGCGGTCGTCAAAGGACGGCGCCGCGGAGGGCGGTTCGAAGAGGCATGGTAGGCCGGTGAGCAGGTCTGGCTTCGCGAGCCTCGTGGGCGACGGGGGCAGGGTTGAGAAGTTGACGAGCTACTGGACGCCGCTGAAGAATGCAGAGGACAAGGTGGAGTGGGTGGTTGTCATGATCACGCCGATGAAGTAAAAAACGACTTTTCCCTTTGTCATGCAACTGTAACTATAATGTAAATGATTGAACTGGGGGAGCTTGTATGAATATCGAAGACGGGTGGATGAATCATGAGGGACATTAGATAGATACCTTTGAGATAACCTCAACCTCGGCCACCACAATAAACACATCGGCGCTTTGCAATGCCGGATATGTTTTCATATTGCGCAAACTTGGTGTGAACACGTTGGTTCTTGTGAGACGTGGATGAGAGCTCATGGTGAGCACTGAGATCCCCGCGAGTGAGGGCTGGCATGAGGCGTCAAGGGTTCATGAACTACTTTCGCGTCGACTCAAGTTTCATAAGCTTGGAATCTTCCGTCTGAACAGAGAAAATGAGCTGCAACAATACGGTGATCGAGGCTGTCGTTTTCGCTATAGTATCTCATATAAGGCTTACTATGTGTACTCGTCTAAGGCTCATATAAAGCGTGCATTCTTTACTCGTCCAGTCTTTAGAGAGGCAGCTTTCGTTCCATCAACACCCCAGGAACTGAGTTTTTCAACCCTCGGAACTGAAATATATACTTCGCTACAGACACTCATCTCACGTGTCAACAAACACAAGACATTCTCATCTCATCGACACCAGAGTTTGGCCGATAGCTCACTCCAAGGCAAGGCCACCCATGCTGTCAGGCGGGGTGGTGTGTCAGCTTCCTCAATCCATTGGACAGGGCCATGTGCCACCGTGGTCCCTGTCCCAATGAGCGAGTTGCAATTCTCAGTTTCAACCAGGCTCCTCCTTATCGTCCTTCGTCATCGTTCTCCATCAACCTCCTCCGTTCTATTTTTCATCGTCTTCCATCATCGTCCTCCGCCGCTTGCCATGAACGTGTCGAGCCCCGACTCTGCTTTTCATGGCCTCGCAAAGGCCCTGAGCAGTGCCCAGACCCACACGGATCGCATATACCGTGGCGTTCGCGATGTGCTGCTCGCTGGTCGGGGAGGAGAGCACGGCAGGCAGCTACAGGACGTATTGAGCTCACTGCGACTGATCCTGGGCTCTCTGCACAGCATATCCCTACTGCTGGACGAGACTGGGCCAAGAAGACCCCTGGATACGGCTTCAGAGACGGCGATGACGGACGATGGCGGCGACAGCAATGTGACACGACCGCTCCTTCCTGAGCGCAACCTCTTCGTCCTCTTGCACAACGTGCTGGACCAGCTAGAAGGCTGCATCGCCCCCTCTTACGACCGACATAAGAACTGCGGTCCCATCTCATTACAATTGCAGGTCATACTCGGCGAGCTCCAATGTGCCGCAGGAACCGAATCCTACCCCAGCTTGTTGTTGGCCCTGGCCGCGACCTATCCGCCAAGCGCAGGCCCATCGCCAGTCATCGGCACTTCAGCCTCCTCCCGCACCGATGATGGACCCGTGCCCAACGAGGAGGAACCCAGCAACATCATGGCAAGCTTGTTACGCGACGAATACAACATCCGCCCAGGTGATGTCCATGCCTACAAGCTCTTCGTGGCGAGGAGAGATATGATGGACCCAGACTACGCCCGAGCTGTCGGACTGCTGCGGTCCTTTGGAACACGACCTGAACATCTCTCGGACATCGGCCAGCTCTTCAGTAGCCCAAAGACCCATCTGCTGGAACACTTCGTTCTCGAATATGCCCGGCAGCAATGGCCGGGCTCATTTGATGCGTCCAAGGCAGTCACGAAAGCGCATCTCGTTCGTCTCTTGAACGTCGTTGCCAGCCCTTACCTCAAGCCGTTCCACATCGCTGCCGCCTTGTGGCTGTCAGACTTTTGCGCATCCAACGCGGATCCAGATACCGTTCATCAAGACGGTCCCTTGGGGACCACCTTCTATTGCGCGCTCGTCGGACCAGAGGCACTCTTTGCGCGCGCCGTGGATCCCCTGCAGCTGGTCATGTCATCTCGACCGTCCCCAGAACAACGAACCACTCTCCACAGCTTAATGGGTCATGACAGCTTCCTCAGGTACTTCCACGACAGAGAGAGATCTTTTACCATGGGCCCGGATCTCGACGTGGTGGTTTCTGTCACCACCATGGGATTTCTTGTCTTCCATTCGCTCGGGGACTCTGCTGGGTTCCTGAAACTCTTGGCCGGACAGGTTCCTTTCGATCAGCGCTTTGTCAGCCTAGTTGAGGGCAAAAGCTCCATGCTCAACTATTGGCCGTTGCAGCTCCCGGCTTTATCACCGACATATCTGCAGGAAGTTCTCCCGGTGATACTCAACAAGGCTGTGATTGCCTACGACTCGGAGCAAGAAGTGTCACGACTGGGCAAGGGCATCATCCAAATCTTGGATCACTTCGGACTCGATATTATTCCGCCATTTGTTACCGAGCAAAAGATTGCCCTCGATACTGAGTCGTACCACAAGCTGTGTTTCACGGCTCTGATGGACGACGAAATCTGGCTTCTCAGAAGGCTCGTTCAAGATTCCCGATGGGATCCCAACAGACCCATCCCCAGAAGAACGCCAAAAAGGTCTGACCTTCCGTGTACATACTACCTTCACGCGGCTGTCGAATACGGCCTTATAGATGCGTTGGAAATCTTGCTGCAGTCTGACAATGATTACCGTCAAGTTGATGTCCACATCCGCAACGAATTGGGCCAAACGCCGTTGATGCTATGCGAAAGCCCAGAAGCGCTCCTGCTCCTCCTGTCCCGCGGCGGGCGAACGACGGATAGGGACGACGAGGGAAGAAACATTTGGCACCTTGCTGCCGCAAATTCTGACATTCCCCTCATCAACTGCCTCAACGAAGTCGACGAGCACCGGGAGCAGAACCTGAAGGCACAGATGAAGGACGGGCAGACACCCATCGCCGAGGCCGTCTGCTACAACTTCGATCGCATGTGTGACAACAAGGTCAAACAAGCCGTACAAGGCCCCACGGCAGCCTTGCACATGCTCCAAGCATGCAAGGTCGCCAGGGATCCCGTATGTATCGAAAACCGCAACCGACCGCTCCTCTTCTACGCCGCCGAGTGGGCTTCGGTGCAGCTCGCCACCAGCCTGATCCGATGGGGAGCTGACGTGAACTTCGTCGACCAGCACGGACGCTCGGCGCTGCACTACATGAACGCGGCGATGACGGACCGTCTTATCCGCATCCTCCAAGGGACCATTCCCAAGCTGGTTCAAGACGCCGAAGGCCTGACGCCGGCCGAGCACATCTTTGCCGTATTCAACGACTCGAGCAGGTTGACCTGGACCGCGTTGCGCGAGGAGAAGCGGAGCAACCATCCCGTCAACCACGCTATCCTGACAGAGGCGGTCTACATGGGACTACTGACGCAGGAGACGCTCGACTCGCGCGATGCCGCGGGCGCCGGGCTGTGGCAGCGCTTCGCATCGCGGGTGCTCGGCGAATGGGGTCCGGCATGGTCCGAGAATCTGGAGGCGGGGCCGTCGGTCATGGCCGCCGTGAGGTGTCTGATCAAGGCGGGCGCGCTGGCCAAGTACGAAGAGGAAACGGGACAGCCGGGCCTGACCCCGGTATTCGCGACGATGAAGTTTGCATCCTGGACGGAGGAGCTGATTGGCGTCGTGCGCGCCGCATCCACGAGGCCGAGTCCATTCGCCACAGGCCAGCAGTCTATAGACTGTCTTACCGCAGCTGGCGAGCAGAGAAGAATAGGACTTGCCAAGGCACTGACCAAGTTAATCAACAAGTATGTATTAGAGAAAGAGGTGGCGGTGGATTGGGTGGATGACGAGATGGAAATCAGCGAGGACTGAGAGCGGGTTGAAAGGGTGGGATTTCGGGGGTATTGGCTTCACATGAGTTGCTTCCAAGCCAGCGATGGAATGCTCTGTTGCCATTGGCGGATTATAAGACGGGCGACTTGCATACAAGCAAGATCAAAGACAAAGTCCAACGACATGGAAACTGGTTCTCCAAGAAGAAGCTCACCAAAAGAGAACACAACGACGAGTGATCGTTGTAAAGCTCCAAAGTTTGAACGCTCTGGCAGCCCAGAGATGCACGTGTCACCGGGCTCAAGCTCCTGGCCGCTGAAGCTCTAATCAGAATTATGCGTCCATTGTGGGCACTCGGGGATAGAGACTCGGCCGTGTAGTGTAGACCAGGCTTTCCGCATGGCGAAAAAAGACAAGCCACACCCTGCAACGGTATGCAGCTCGCCTGGGACAGACATCTCGTGGGATGGACGACGAGTCAATGGTGGGTGGGGTTGGACCCTTGACTCGCAACCCCGCAAGACCACGAGAGACGTCATCGTGTGCCTCGGGAGCACGTTGTCCGGTATGATCGTTGCGGTCATAAAAGGCAGCCCTCGGATGCATTTAGTAGTGATGGGAGAGATGAAAGTCTTGTTACAATAAAAGCAACGACGAGCATTTAATTCAACCCAGACCAGCAACCATGGCTAAGACGTAAATACTATCAGAGAAGATTTATACGACTTGAACATTGACAAACATCATAGACCCGAACAGCAGTTCCATGAACTGGCCGATACTACAGGTCCTATTGAAGAAGCGGCAATCGCAGCCGTCTACGACAAACTACAGCCCGTCAGCCCCGAGTTCATGGTCAGCCAGTGGGAGGGTGGCAGTTTCGACACGGGACATGCCACGCACCAAACCCTCCGTGACTTCAAATGGGCCGGCAAAGACTTCCGGTCGGTGGACGACGTCGACCCCATCATGTTCTACGACGCGGATGGCAAGAGGACTTGGTTTTCCAAGTATGGCCACGCACGCGTGAGCTTTGCGCCAAAGATGGCAACCTCGTGTGAAGTGCTGACAGCATTGCCCAGCTGCGCGAGGTCAAGTTCCGCGGGGTGGTCACGGCAGCCATGGTGTACGACAAGTTTCCCATCATTGACGCTTTCCGATACGTCGACGAGAACACTGTTATTGGGGCGATGGACAGCAGGGAGCTGCAGGACGCGGGGACGTATTACTTTTACTTGAGGAGAAGACCGGGTAGCAAGGTGTAGACTGTAGTGCATTCTATCGTTTCAGGAGTCCATTTTGAGGGTCTTGCCACCATGTGAGGTTCCATGCGTGTCCATCAAGTCGGACGGTGTGGTGGGTTTCTTCCGACGGCTGCCCCCGCTCTGCCGAGGTATCCGGACTTCCACCCCCTCCGTGGCCCCGCACCGCATATGCCACTCGGTCCGTCCGTCTCCGTGTTTCCGACGGCCATCCTACGTCAACCTCGGTCCCTCCAGTGAAGTGAGCAATTCGATGAAAAAAAAACCCGTTTATCTTGGATCGTAACTACACATTTGTACTCATTATGCCTTCTACCCCCGCAGGTCCGTCGACCTCGAGTCCTCGCGGCGCCGTGCCCGCATCCAAGTTGAAGAAGAGAGAGGCCGACCGCAAGGCCCAGCGCATCGCCCGCGAAAAGACCAAGAGCAGGATCGCCCACCTCGAGGGCTTGGTGGAGGAGCTGAGCCGCCAGGACGGGAACCGGACGACCGTGTCGTTGATGAATCAGCTGTCGCGCGTGACGGAGCAGCGAGACAAGTTGATGGACTGCATGGAGGCCACGTCGAATGTGCTCTCGCGGCATCCAAGTGAAGCCAAGGCTTTGGATTCGAGAACTGGAGAGGAAACGCCCGTCAGCGCGGCGGATATCGCCCAGGTTAATGCGGGTTCGGGAGGATCGGACGCACCAGAAGTTTTGGCTGAGCCGCCTAGCCCGCGGGGATTTGACCATGTTGACCTCGCTTTACCTGACATTGGACTGGATGCTGTTTTTGATACTACGATATTCGACGCAGATCCCCTCTGGAGAGAAGCTATGCAAACACCGGAGATTGAGGTGTCGATGAGCTCACAAGTCAACACCCTGTCTCCCTCCCTCCCAGCAACCACCAAAGCACCCGCCACCCCACGCTCAACCCTCCTCAAGTCCAAATGCCCCTTCTCCACCTCGACCTCATCCCGGCGGCTCTCGGACGGCTCCCTGGTCAACCGCAACAACTGGAAGGCGGGCAACGAAATCCTCCGAGAGCCGTTCGCCGTCACTGGCGAGATGCTCAGCACGGAGTACGAAGTCAGCGAGGACATACCCGTCCACGCCGTGATCCACGGCTGGGACAGCCTGGCGCGCTCTGCGCGGATGACGCCGCTGTGGAAGAAGGTGCGGCAGCTGGACGAGATGTGCTTCTCGGCGTGCGGGCAGGCGGAGCGGCTGGCCGTTTTGTTCATGGTCCACCTCCTCATGCGCGCTTACGCGGATCCGGGGCCGGTCAAGGCTGCGTTTGTGCCGGGGTGGTATCTCAAGACGTGAGTTACAGGCCATCGTCTAACTTGGACGAGGTGTGAAACTTACAGAACCAGTCCGTTACAGGGAATATATCACGACCCGTCGGCGGACTACTTTACATGGTGTGTACTCCCAACAACATGCCCCTGTTTGAGACGCCGTATAAATCAAGCTAAATCCTCCGCGCAGGCCAGCGGTACGCTACCGCTTCGCCACAACACCGCACCGCTACTGCCACAACGTCTTCTGGCACCTTTTCAAAGAGCACCTGCGCATCGCCTGGCCGTTCGACTTCCGCGACTGCTACGTGCGCAACGTGCAGCTCGGCGCGTACGGGCTCTCGCCGCTCTTCAAGGCCAGGATCCACGACCTGCGGGCCTGGACGATGGAGGCCGACTTTTTTGAGCGGTTTCCGGAACTCGCGCGGGATATACCCAGGTTTCCTGGGCTGCCGTCGCCGGCGGACGGTCAGGTGGTTCCGTATCGGGGGGAGGTGGGCGCGGAGGACGAGGGTGAGCGGGGGAGGTGTGGTGGATTTGGTACGGTGTTGGGAGGAGTGGATTTTGGTGAAGATGTGGATGCGTGGTTGGATTTGCCAGAGTCGGTGGACCGCGTTCCTGGTTCGCACTTCAAGATGAAGAAGCACGAGGGTAGTTCGTGTCTGTCCTTGTGAAGTTTGTTGTTGGCGATTCGGGGAGATGTCATTGCCACGAGCTTCATTGGTGTCCATCGACATTGATTCTATTTAACTCATCCCCACGTGATATCTGACGGCAGCTCCTACGAAATGGAAAAGGAAAGTTTGACTTCGTGTTGCGACTCGACGATCAAAGTCTCCTGCCATCAAGCCTAAAGGGTGATCGTGCAACAATCGGCCAAGTGAGGTATGGATATGTACAGAATTATTTCGATGCTAATCCTGCCAAAATGTACATGTAATTAAATAAGACCCAGCTCACAAACGGCATCACCGAGGAAGTCGCTTGCTATCCCCAAGTCACGATTCTTCAACCATCTTCTCGTTTGCTTTCTCACTGGACGTCTCGGCGCCAGCCTCCTCCAGGACGCTCGTGCTCTTCGTCACCGTCAACACGGTCGGCAGCGCGAGGATCAGCGATCCGATGCTGAGACCCCAGTTCATGGCGAGCTGCGTCATGGCACTCGTGTCCTCGGCGTTGATCCTCCACGCCATCGCGCCACCGGCCGCCTGGAAGGCCTTGTAGGCGCCGACGAGGACGGCAGCTCTGCCGGTCGAGTTGGACTGTGTGCCCATGAGCCAGTAGCAGTACGACTGCCAGAGCGAGTCGTAGGCGCCGTAGAAGATGTAGAGGAATATCGGACCGGTCGAGATGGAGCCCTCGGTGTAGTCGACGTCCTGGATGAGGCCCTGCGCGTGGCGGGCGTCCTGCCACTTCTGGAACTGGTAGCCGCCGCCCCAGATGGCCATGCCGGTGACGAACAGCACGATCCAGCCGAGACGAGCACGGCCGGGGCGCTCCAGCATGGGCAGGTCGAGGAGGATGCCGATGACGAGACCACCAACCATTTGCGCGAACCAGTACAGCGCGCCGTTGAGCGAGCGGGTCCGGATGTTGAAGGTCATGCCGTTGACGTTGTTCTGCTGGTACGAGTAGAAGACGTTGGCGCAGAAGAAGAGCGGCAGCATGCAGGCCACGCGCCAGGTGCACAGCGTCGCGACGGTCATCTGGAACAGGCCCTTGACGGAGTGTTTCTCGGTTTCGGTGGCGGCGCTGAGCTGGGCCAGGCGGATGCGCTTCGGCGAGCAGATGAAGACGCCCAGCAGCCAGCCGAAGAGCATGATGGCCAGGAGGGCAATGTACGTGGCGTCGTTGACGGTGCCGGTTGTAGAGTGGAAGTTGAGGCCAAAGGAGGCGAGGGAGCCGACGCCGCCGCCGAGGTTGAAGATGATCCAGAAGACGGCAATGGCGCGGCCCTTTTGCGACTCGTGGACGTACGTCGTCATGATGGCGCCCTGGACGATCCAGATGAAGGAAGAGCCGATACCGAGGATGGCGCCGGCGGCGATGACGAGGGCGCCATTGGCCGTGTCTGCATGGTCAGCGATGAAACGTCCCGAGAGGATTTTCGGCCAACGTACGGTTGAAGCTGAGCAGGCTGCCGCTGTAGAGCGCGTAGGTCCAGCCGCCCAAGAGGAAGCAGACCTTGGGGCCGACGAGGTTGAAGATGGGACCGACAAAGAACAGGGCGGCGACGGCAGTGGTTGAAAGCAGGGCAACGTTGGCGTTTGCCGCGACGGTCGAGTCGACCTGACCACCGCCTCCTAGACCCGAAAGCGCATTGAACATCTGCTTCGTCAGTCAGCGCTCAGTGCCTGGGCGGTTGTTTGGTGGGGAGACTTGCTCCTGGCATGCAAAAGCAGATGACGCTGATGAGGAGGATTCTGCAAAGAGTCAATGGCTGCTTGGCTGATTCTTGAGAGAACTACTCACTGTGACCACGGGTTCGAGTACAGCCTCATCAACTTGGAGGACTCTTCCTGGTTGCCCTCTACATCCTGCGACGACGCGTCGGGCATTTCTTGAACTTGTTGGGCGGTCATGTTGGGAGATATCGTGGCGACTGACAACTGTTTGACGATGCGCCATGTCCGGGTCTTTCGCCCTCTCGTCGCGACGTGGTGCGGTAGATAAATCGAAATGGCGGCAACCTCAAAGCATCGTCGTCCAAGGAACCCTCGAGATAGAAACAGTGAGGAGGCAACACGAAACAGCAACGTTGAAGTCGCAGTCGCAGTCCGCTCCACCGCTATCTATCTCGACCGACGAAGTTTCCCGAGGACACGCGACCCCCTTTTCTTACAAGATTTGACATGGTAACAGCGGCGGTGCCAAAGCGGGGATGGAGAACAATGTCGACTGGGAATATCGCAGCTGCATCCACAAATCCAGGGATCCATGCGGGTGAGCCGAGTGTGTCGACGACCCATGATTCGTCAGAAGGCTCAAGATATGCCAGAGAACTGGGCCTGCCCCAGCTTCAAGCGTCGAGCGGTGCCACTCGCAGTGCACTCGCCCCTTGCAGCTGAGACTTGTCAAAAAAGGGAAGATACCAGGTATTGATGCTGAACTATTGGATGGTCCCTGAGGCTCCGCTCGGTAATAGGTAGTGCACAAAGATCGTGCACAAGTATGGCATGCCGTCTTCCGATGGAACGTAACATTAACCTTGTGGTGGTAACGACATGTCGGCTTTCGGACTGCGACGATGCTTGAACTGGGAGGTTCCCTCAGCTCTGGTTTCCATCTCGAAGTTGAACCATGACATGACTCTTTCTTCCATGTGGGTGACTGATGACGCCGACGTATGGTAGGGCAGGACAGGTGGCGAAGGCGTCAAGATTGCCCGGTCAACCAACCAAGCCATCTCAGCCACATCTCAACACCACGCAAAGCATCGCCACGAAAAGCATCGCCACATGAAGCCGCTGGTTGTTTTTTTCAAAAGAATAAGATCAAAAAAACTACGATGAACTGTCAAAACGCAGAAGAAAAAGACAGTCCTTCTCATAATATGCAGGGCATACCAGGCGCCACCGAGCCCGTCGAAGCTCAAGCAAGGCATCGCCATCAGGGACTCGAAAAGTGCACTTTTCTTTCCCTGTCGTGGTTTGAAGCTTTTACGTGACGGGTCCTTTGGCCATCTCGCACCGGCTTGTAGTGACAACTGTTCCAGTCTTTGACTAATCATCTTTGCGTGTGGATCTGGTGGTTGATCCATCAGTGGTCTCCGAGAATCGCAAGAAACGACCGACTGCGGCGAGACTGATAGCAGATGGGACGAAATGCCAGTGTTCCCGCTGAGATGCGCGTGGTGGGCCCACTCGATTTCGTCATTACGCTGTACGTGTGCTGTGAACTACAAGTAAGGCAGAGACAGGGGATATTGGTCTTCCGGAACGCAGTAAGGAAGCGGCAGAAAACCCGAGAGCCTGGCTGTCGGATGAGAGGATGCGACGGTTGCAGCCTTTAGGCGATGCGTGGAGACGTGCCTCAAATGAACATTGAAGAGAACGTATTCGAGAGCCCAGCGACTGGAACGTTACCTTGGACCTCACGAGACTGATAACACGAGTGGGCACAAAGCCGCAAATCGGGTTGAACCCTACATGACTCTTGTCTACCCCATGGGGATGACAACGTCGCACCTGAGGCTCCACTCTTTTGTTCTCCAACATCCTCGGCAAAGAGCTTGTTGCTGTCTTCTAGAGTCGTCGGTTGTTTCCAAATGGGGACCATCTCCTGTTTGTTCGGGCTTTGGGCTAGTAACGATCGTGCCGATGGCGGCAACCAGACACTAGGCTCTTCTTCTCGATTTTCAGCCAGATACATTCGTTCACCTGAAGCAGCAGATTCAGAAAAGAAAGACAGGTAGTGGAGGTATTGTTGTTTTTTATAGCTTAAAGTCTCTTTCTATCCAAATCTCAAAAGATATACTTGAGTATTCCGAGACTCGCTTCTTCAGGATGCCTAGTGAGAACTTAGTATAGTCTGAAGAATGGTATTTGAGTAGAATGTTTCCGCAATTCTCCATTTGCTAGTATTTAAAAAAGAATCTGCCAGTGTTGGCTTCTTCAACATCCATCAGTGCCCATTTCCTGGAAATCCATGGAAGTCAGTTGATAATTCAAGTTCAACAGCCACAAAGGATTTTCGTGGATGAAATCACATTCTGGCGGACGGGGGCAAGGTCAACAGAGACGAACCCATCTTGCCGAAACTCGACTTCCCCTGGGCGTCTAAGATCCAGGTGATGCAGTTCTCCTAGCCCAGCTTTCATAGCTCATCCGACGTGCCCAAGTGATGAGATCCGGCCTGTCAGCTTTATCATGTAAGCTCTAAGAACCAGGCATATCTCTACTTCTGCTCCTGTTGTCCCAGTTATTAACAGACAGAGGCTCCGGTGCCTGTCATTCAACTGGCCGCGAACATTTCCCTGCTCGTCGAAAACTGCATCGATGAGATGGCCTGCTTCGACTTGTATTTCCCATACGCGGTCATCTCGAAACTGGCTATTCAACCTTCGTTTCTTCTGCCATACGCGCATCGAATACAATGGAAATTGTTACCAATGTACACAAAGACCCTATCGTGCCTAGCCATATCCCTCGTCGGGGGGCCGCGGGGCGTATCTATCAGTGTGGTCTTTCGGCCCATAGATCCTTCGCTGAGCATGAGTTTATTCCAGAAGCCCGCTCCGAACATGTATCCAGAAGTCTGGCTGGTGATTCGTAATTTTGCAGTGATGACACTGATGTTGAATGTAAACCGGAGAATGATTAATGAACGTCAGAACTTCCTTTCCTTGGGTTCAAAATAATGAACTCCCGAAAGGCAAGTGGCCAAACCCAGATTGCATTAATCTCTCAAGCTGCAGGTCAGGCATCGTCACAGCATTTTGCCCAAGCGGAAAGAACGCGAGGTGTTCTTTGGAGTGTTGCGCTGAATGATCATTCACATTGAGTTTAGCCAGGCCACGTCCCCCTCTCAACGATCCATCATGGCCATTTTACACAAACATTGATCTTCAATCGTTTAACTTACAGTTCTATAGCTCAGTAACAACGCGAAATTTCTTCTAATTATTGGTGATCGAGGGTCGACTCAGCGGTCTTCTCGGATACGGAGGAAGATTGCTAATCGAGTGAAAATGCCCCGAGATCACATACCGAGGCCACACCACTCCACCGCCAAGCCACGGACAGTAAGTTGAAGTATGCTCAGCTCTCATTTTTGGGTTCAAATTCTTTGCTCAGCCATATCTTGCATCGAATGTGAAAATCAGGTGAGGGAAGCGCAGAATTCAAGCATTGAAGGTGGTGAAAGCACCCGGGGAGTTATCGATAACGACCCAGCTGTTGGCTGCTGTCCAAAAAGAGTTTAGTGAGGGGTACCCCCACCAAAAAAATCATCTCACCGACCAAGTCTGGCCTCGGACCACGAGTGACGTCTGCAGTCATTCATTGGCAAGATCCAAGAGCATCTGAATCGATATCAAATTGACAAACTCATAAATCGTCAAAATGGGAAAGAAGAGAGAGAGAGACGAGGGAAAGCCCGCCGACGACGTGGCCGACAAGATGGATGAGGACAGCTCCGACGACGAGGTGAGACCGCACCCACTCACACACCACACCACACACACGCACCCGTACTCACACAGCCAGGACTTTGACGTCGTCAACGTCGACTTTGAGTGGTTCAACTTTGACCCCGAGATCGACTTCCAGGGAACCAAGACGCTCCTGCGCCAGCTGCTCGACGTCGACTCGACGCTCTTCAACATCTCCGGCCTCGCGGACCTCATCCTCTCGCAACCGACGATCGGGTCGACGATCAAGGTCGACGGCAAGGAGAACGACGCCTACGCGCTCATGACGGCGCTCAACGTCAAGGAGCACGCGCAGAAGCCCGAGATGGCCGACCTGGCCCGGTACCTCATCCAAAAGGCGCAGACGAGCGACGCCCTGGCCGCGATCCCCAGCGTGCTCAACGGCGAGGGCGGCGCGCAGGTCGGCCTCGTCATTGGCGAGCGGCTCATCAACATGCCGTCGGAAATCGCGCCGCCCATGTACCGCATGCTGATTGACGAGATCGAGGCCGCCGTCGAGGACAAGGAGCCCTACGAGTTCTCGCACTACCTGATCCTGTCCAAGACGTACCAGGAGGTCGCCTCGACGCTGACGGAGACGGAGAGGAAGGGCAAGAAGGCCAAGGCGGACAAGGCGAGCGCGGCCATGTGGCACTTCCACCCCGAGGACGAGGTTTTCGTCAAGCACGCCCTGGTGCACGGGGCATTCTCGTACACCAACGACGACAAGGCGGTGGCGGACAGCAAGCGCGCGTTCCAGGAGATGGGTGTCAAGTCGCACGGCTACATGATCCTCATCGAGGCGAGCAAGTGGGAGGGCGCGGTCAAGGCGGTAGAAGAGTACCTGAGCCCGCCTCAATAGAAATAAAAACATGTTCGCGTTGCATTCTATCTACTCTGCCGGCTCTAGTCTCTGCATCAGGTACTCCACCTCCACCTCCTTCGTCAGGGGTATCACGAAATCCTTGTACAGGGAGACGACGTGGTCGGCGTCGATCTTGGCCTGGTTCTCGGGGCCGGCGCCAATGGAGGGGTCGGTGCCGTAGGTCAGGCACTTGAGGCGCAGGCGCTCGAGGACCTTCTTCTCGACGGCAGCGTTCGTGATGGCGTCGGCGATGCCGGCGCGGTCCGCGGCCTTGATGAGCTTTGTGTACTTTTCCGGGTCGGACTGGAACTTGGACTCGGCAACGAACTTGCCAAAGTGTATCCTTCGCGAGAGGGCCTGCAGGCAGGCAATGTCGCAGGTGGCGGAGGAGCCGTAGTTCTCCTGGGACTCTCCGCGGTCCTCTCGGCCGAAATCGGGGCACAGTGCGGGGAGGAACGTCTCCACATAGAACAGCTTGATCTTATCGTTGACGTTGACGTCGTTGGGATGCAGAATCCTGGGGTAATGCAGCGGCTTGAGGATCTGCTCCTGGAGGGCATCGGGGAAGAAGGGGTACTCGTCGGGAGACTCGTAGCGGCGGATGATGGACTGCAACTTCTCCTGCTCGCGGAGGTACCAGTCCATGAAGCTAAGCTCGCTATTGGGGATGTCGAGGGCGCCAGGGACGTAAATGTTCTTGTTCAAAGCGAACTGGGCGCGCTCGATCAGGTGAAAGGTGATTGTGTCCTCAAGGCGACTGTTTGGTCAGCAAACGTGGCGCAAAGCAGGGCTGGTAGAGTGGCAAACATCAACTGGTAGCGGATGCGGGACAGGTCCAGCGCCTTGGAGGGGTCGGATAGGTCGATGAGGGAGTCCATCTCGTCGTCAATGGATTGGAAACCGGATATAATGTTGTAGCCGAGGCCGTCTGATTTGTTCGGGCGCGAGATTTGCGTCTGAGAGTCTGGATGGAGCGAGATACGCATTCAGACGGTTTATCGCGAGTACAAAAAAAAAAAAAAAAAAGCCAATTGGAGCAAGAGAAATGCCCAACGGACGCCGAGGCCAATGACGCCGGCGGCATGAGTAAGGCGCCGAAAAAGATTAAATCTTCGCGGCGAGGCTGCTATTTCCCAACGCCCGGGATTAGCACCTGCACGCCGGAGCTTGGGGTGGCTTAGCGGGCACCAATCAGTCATCCCTGTTATTTTTCGCAGCTCAGCGAAGTCGTAGCCTTGCAGATAGCGTGCTCAGGACTGCCCGTGCAGGGGGGCTCTCACTGTTTGCGCGTCATTATAGCGTGGGTAGGTGGTGCCCTGCACCAAGGCGCTCTGAACGGAGTACAGGTACCGGCAACTTCAAGGAGTCCCCCATCCGGCTCTTTACCGGGATCATGTCTGGTTGTGTGGATACGTATTGGATTCTCGACCAAGACAACAAAACTTGACCTTGTCGAAGCACTACTGGAGCTCTGTTCCCACAACTTGCACGAATCCTTCTTTGCCCCTATCGTCTCGGTCCTTCGTCGCCGTCCGTCGCCCCCTTGTGCCATTATTGTGCGCGTTTGACGGAGAGTACGCACGCATGGCCCCCTCGGATAACGATCAGTATGGCTTCCACGACGATGCCGGGGACGACCAGGCGGTCATATCTGTAAGTCACTACGACGGCTGACCCGAGATCGCGACATCGAATCGCTGACTTGGGATTGTGACATGATAGACGCGCGGCATAGAAGCCTTTGGGCGCAAGGTCACCACGACGGCGAGCCATCTGATCGCTCCCCTTTCCGAGCAAAGTAATGGCAATCATCACTACCATGGCGCCCTCGCCGAGGTGCACAAGCAGCTGCGACGTCCGACTATCCAACGCAGCATGTTTTCGATGGCCAAGACGACGCCGACCGACATGGTGCGCTCGAAGCTTTCCACGACAGAGATCCAGCACCGCGCCCTGACGTATTTGCCCGACGAACTGCTGGCCAACATTCCCGAGGGCGACAGCTCATACTCGCTATTCCAGGGCTTCAAGGCCAGCTTCCCAGACCTGACGGAGGAGGGCAGGAAACACCGACGACGGGTATCGAGGGGGAGGAAGCTGTTGGACGAGTCAGAACACAAGCCCGGCACACCACAGTCGCTGCATAATCTCAAGAAGGACAAGGCCGCCATGATGCACGAGCTCGATCTTCTGGGTGTCCGCAAGAATATGGCAAGCAGCGAGATCCGGGACATTGACAATAAGATCGCCAACTTGCACGGCATGCGAAACATTATTCTGCGAAGACTAGAGACGCTGGAGAACGATGAGACGATGCTGGAGCATGACCGTAGGTACTGCGCGAACGTCGGGCGCGATATTTGTTAACCGGCGATAGTCATGGACGTCGAGTCGAGGCTAGAAGAGGCTCAGGAGCTTTTTGACGAAGCAGAGTCGATCGCCATCAACACCCCCACGAAGACCGAAGAAGACCTTGCCGGAGACCAGGACGACCCCGAGTTCATGTCGCAGTCGGTCTACGAGAAGCTGCCGACGGCAACTGGCACACCAACTAAATCTAAGAAGAAAGTCGTTCGCCGGAAATCGACGGCCATCCTTCACGAGCACTACGAGCCGGGCACGGCCATCAAGGAACTCCGCGCACACCAGGACACGATTACAGCACTCGACTTTGACTTGCCTTTTGGGAAAATGGTTACCTCGGCCATGGATGACTCGGTCAAGGTATGGGATCTCAACATGGGACGGTGCATCGGAGTGCTGGAAGGACACACCGCATCTGTACGGACGCTGCAGGTTGAGGACAACTTCCTGGCGACCGGAGGAGCAGACGCCACGATTCGCCTGTGGGATCTGAGCAAGGCGCACTACGACCCCCACGGTAGCCGGTACGGGGGGGATGACGACGAGGACGACATCGCGTTCGAGAACCCCGACGACGGGCCGCTGGAACCCCCGGAGGGAAGCATGCGAGACTGCCACCTCTACACTCTGCAATCTCACGTCGATCAGATCACGGCCTTGCACTTTAGGAACGACACTCTGGTGTCAGGCTCGGCAGACAAGACACTGCGTCAATGGGACCTTGAAAAGGGCCGCTGCGTCCAGACGCTCGACGTCATGTGGGCTGCTGCGCAGGCGTCCGCGTCTCTCGGCAGCGACAGCTCCTGGAGGCAAACAAGCCGGACCCCTGCCCAGTCTGCCGACTTTATTGGAGCGCTGCAAGTTTTCGAGACGGCCCTGGCCTGCGGTACCGCAGACGGAATGGTACGTCTGTGGGATTTACGAAGCGGACAGGTTCACCGCAGCTTGGTGGGACACACCGGACCGGTGACCTGCCTGCAATTTGACGACGTTCACCTCGTAACCGGTAGCATGGACCGAAGCATTAGAGTGAGTAACATGTCCCTCTTCAGACGACCAAGCTAACCGATCAGATCTGGGATCTCCGCACAGGATCTATATACGATGCCTACGCATATGATAATGCAGTCACCAGCATGATGTTTGACGAGCGGAGAATCGTCAGCGCGGCCGGCGAGGATGTGGTCAAGGTGTACGATAAGGTAGAGGGCAGGCAATGGGATTGTGGCGCGGGCATCGCGGAGGCGGAGGAGGGTAAGACGCCCGCCATTGTCGAGCGCGTACGCGTCAAGGACGGCTATCTGGTGGAGGGACGTAAAGACGGCATTGTAGGAGTATGGAAGTGTTAAGAGTATACAATCTCAGAATAGCGAAAACGCATCATGATCGACTGAAGCGACCATAAGTGTTTGACTGCGGTGGTCGTCGGGTTGCGACGCCTGGCGCATGATGCCTGCCTGTTCGTCCCATGGTGAGGACATCAGATGGGTCGACAGCTGGCGCCGCCTGGAATATTCTGGCGGCAAGCTGGTCATATCTTAAATGCACGTTAATCTATACGGCTGCAAAACGTCATGGTACAAACATCAGGACTAGTCACGGATGGCAACTCATTGTCGAGCGCAACAATGTCTTTTCTAAGCAGTTCGGTCTTGATTGAAGAATGCACCAATCTGGTGGCATCGGTTGAGCAGGATGTCAACCGTCGCATGGCCGAAGACGTCGTGTCTTCCCGGTCTCGCTTGGAAGATGTACAGGCCTACAGAACACTCGACGAGGCCGCTATTGACGAAGTGAGGACTCTTGTTCATGAGGTGTCCCGCACATTAGTCTCGCCTACTGTACAGAGCGACGGCGTGGAAAGGCTGGTGCCGCTGCTCGACGCGGCCATCGAGAGGACGTATCGCAAGTTCTACGACTTTGTGTACGCCGACCTACCTTTCGTATGGAGGTTAATGTACACGGACCTGTGTCTGGTGAAGGTGGCGCTGCTCGTGGTGGGCTTTAACAACAGTGTAAGAGATCAGGCAAAGGTTGAGGAGGAGTTGATTGACGAAATCATCACCACACTCGACAGAGCCCTCATCCTGGCCGGCGGAGCAGGCCACTCCCGCGGGAGGAAAGCCATCGCCAAACTCCTATCCCACCTCGACGCTCCCTCGTCAGCTCCCCAATCTCTCCCAGACCGGTTCCCGACAACTCGAACATTCACACCGCCCGTCACCAAACCCATCAAAAGCGTCGAAAACATGTCCATGCCGGCCTTCCAGCACTACCTCGACTCAGCAACCCCCGACCGGCCCCTCGGCCCGGAACCGCTCATCCTCAAAGGCCTCCTGACCACCTGGCCCGCCCTCACGACAAACCCCTGGTCCTCCCCTCGCTACCTCTTATCCAGAACCCACGGCGGAAGACGCCTCGTGCCCGTCGAGGTCGGCCGCAGTTACGTCGACTCCGGCTGGACGCAGGACCTCATCCCCTTCCGCACCCTCCTCTCGCGCCTCTCCGCCTCCGCGGACCCAGCGCCGCCTAAAACGTACCTCGCGCAGCACGAGCTCTTCACGCAACTGCCCGGCCTCCAGGCCGACGTCCCTACCCCGGACCACACCTTCACCAGCCCCCCGGGCCACCCCACCGACCCCTCGAGGAACAAGGCGGAACTGCCGCTGCCCCTGGTGAACGCCTGGTTCGGACCCGCGGGGACGATCACGCCGCTGCACACGGACGGGTACCACAACCTCCTCGCGCAGGTTGTCGGCGCAAAGTACCTGAGGTTGTACGCGCCGCACGACACCGAGGCGCTGTGTCCGCGGGCCGAGGAGGACGGCGTGGACATGTCCAACACGAGCGTCTTCGACGTGGGTGCCGTCGAGGGCTGGGACGAGGACACGCAGGGTTTGGATCCGATTGAGCTGGAGGAGTTTAGGGGCTTGCGGTACTGGGACTGCGTGCTGGAGGAGGGTGATGTGTTGTATATACCCATGGGATGGTGGCATTACGTCCGTAGTCTGAGTGTGAGTTTCAGTGTGAGCTTTTGGTGGAACGGCGATCATGCCTCGTAACCCTGGTATCGTCACAGACTGTTGGCTACCAGCTGATCAAAAGATTCTATATTTCGTTGCTACATTTCAGGTCGTAAAAGCATATTGACGCAGGTCTAACTAGCTTCCAAACTCCTCGGTTTCGGCAGCGTTATCCTGCGCCTGTCGGCGTGCCTTGGCTCCCGCTTTCAGCACCTCCCACTTGTCGCGGTATCTGTCCAGCGTCTTGGCCATGCTCGCGTTCTCCTTGTCCAGCACCTCCATTCGCTGGACGGCAAGCGTGAGCTGCTCTTCCAGTTCCCTGTTCTGTGCGCGAAGGGCCGCATCGCCTCCGCTGCCGGCCCCTATTGGCGACCCCGGTCTCCGAAGACGCATGCTCTCCGCGAGAGCCATGCTAGAGCTCTGCGCGCTGGCTTCAAAGGCGTGCAGGCGCTTGCTCAGCTTGTCGAGCATGTCCTTGAGACCCTTGTTCTCGAGGTAGAGCTCCTCCACGGTGTTGGAGAGGTCGCGCTCACGCGTCTTGCCGACACGCCGGCGTGCGTCCGGGGACAGCGGAGCCGGTGTTTCGCGGGCGTCGACAAAGTCGTCTTCGTCGTCTTCGATGAGGCTGTCGCCGTGCATGGAAGCTTCGAGGCGCCGCTTCTCCTTGTCGGCAAAGTTGAGTATGTTGGCGTACGAGACGGTGTGCCCGGTAGTGGGCACGACGTAGAACGAGTCGCTGGGATTGTGGGCCGAGATGGACCGGAGAGTTGCGCGAGAGTAGATCTTGGACAGGTCGGGCTCGGCCGGGGCCGCCGGCGACTTGAGTCTATTGCGTCTTATTGGGGCCGGCTCGGGCGTTTCCATGGGTTCTGGCGAAGAATCCTCTGCGACCAGAGGCAGACCGGCAAAGGCCAAGGGCGCGGAGAGGCGGTTTATGATACTGCCAAATGTGCTGTAGAATCGAGAGTACCCGTCGTCGCTGGCTGGAGATGGGACCTCCTCCTTTGTCTCGACTTCTCTCCGCGGTTCGGTTGGCGGGACCCATGCGGGCTTGCCCGACTGCTCCAGCACGTTCTGCATCTTTGATCGCGATCCGTCTCGTCTCGCTTGGACTTCGAGGTTGCCTGGCACCTGGTCGTTGGTGACGCTTGGCGGGATAGGTTGGCCGCGGTTCCTGCCGGACCGAATGCCGCGAGCCGAAGCGAGGTTGCTGGCGATGGACGAGGTCATCTCCCGACTTGGGTAGCGACGTTGCTGCGACAGAGACGGGATCGCCTTGGCGGCGGCGACCGGGCTGCTGGCACCGCTTTCCAACTTGTTGCGGCCATCGTCGGTGATGGTGATGGTCTCGGGAGACTGCGACTCCTGCTTCTCATCGATGGTTTCGGACGTGGGCTGGCTGGACCGGCGCTCGAGTGGGAGTTTCAGAATCTCGGACAGCTGCTTATGGTGTTCCTCCAACAACTTGAGCGTTCGGAGAGCCTCGATGCTGGTCGTCACTTGCGCGGCGTTGGCGAATTCACCAGCGGCGAGTGCATGTTCGTTGATGGCGACTGTGGTTTCGGCCTGGTGTGTAGCGCTGGAAGCGGCTTTGGCGTGGTCATGCGCCTGAGCGTATTAGTATGTAATGCTGACGCAGTCGTAAAGAAGAGGAGAGGGCAGGCTACCTTGATCAGCGACGACTCGTCCATGTCGAGCCGAGCTGTGCTGGTGTTGATTCTATCGCAATTCGGGTATGTCTGTTTTGCTGGTGTTGAAACTTTTGTCGCAGCGTCTCATGCGAGGCTCAAAGGCGGTGGTCACGCGCGCCACTGGCATCCAATACGGTGGCAGGGAACTCTGTAGAGCGGACGGACTATCGCTGCGGCGCCTGGGATGTTGAGTGGTCGGAGATGCGTTCGCGGACTGTTCCCCAGAGTTTCGCTAAAGCCTCCCCGCCTCAGTGTCTGGCTGTGGCTGTTCTGCCACCAGCCACAGAAGCGAACGAGTGAGGCGTCATCCCGTGGCTTTAGTCAGCTCCAGCAAGGTCCCTGGTTGGAGGACAGTTCCCCCAACCCACGTCACTACGCAAGTTCAGAGTCAATTGCTGGTTGACTGACATGGAGATGATGCAGTTTGAGCCAGATTGTTTGGCCATGGTCACTGATGGGCACATGCTGGAACGCTAGCGAATCGACGAAGCCGCGGCGTCCGGACTGTAGGGACAGATGCTTGCATTTTCATGGGAAGCAGTCCGCCCTGTCAGTATTGTCTGCTGCCAGCTTGTGCACTGCGTAGCGAAGTCGACACTGATGTGCCTCGCGGCCATATTATTCGTAGGCTGCAAATGGCGCATAGGGACGGGCAGACGCATGACCAGCAGCGTGTCGCTGTGTCGGGCGAAATGGATCGCCAGATCGTGTCCAATGCCCAGCTCTGCGGTGTCGCTGGGACGAACTCCCACTGGTGGCTTTTGAGACACCACTCGTAGACCTGCAACCCCTGACGTAGTTGTGTATTTTTCATCGGCGGACGATCCAAAGAGGAAAGCTTCTGGCCACGACGGATCCCGATCGGGCCAGCCATCGAACCTTCACCTGCAAGACATGTAATTATTTCAACGCCAGGAGGAACAGCGTGGCGAATGAGATGGGCTGTTGGGTGCGTTCCGAGGCAGCCGTATTTCTGAGAGCTAAGCGATGGCCGGTGATGATTTGCTTCCAAATGATGAAAATGCAGTGTGCCTGGAAAGGAGCGGCCTGGACGGTGAATTGGGATACGACGCAAGCAAGGTACCTAATGCTGTTAGTGGACACCCAGCCACAGCCACGGTGGAAGAGGCCATCGCACGATTGCCATGCAGGTCCAAGGAGAGGAATGGAAATGGTGACATTCTGATCCGCGAGGCGGCGCTGCATTCCAATGTTAATAAAAATAGCATCGCCAGCCGCCCCATCGTATTTGGCCTGGTCGACGGCCCCAGCTTCCCGATTCTTCCAGATTCCAGGCCACTCGTAATGATGGGCCTGGTAGAAAAGCCACGGCCACCGGAATGGAGCTTCAACGACGATGTGCATTTGCATTGGATTATTCCAGTGGGTGCAACGACTGCGTGGCATAGCACAGCACTGCGTGATGCATCAAGCCCCACTAACAAGTAAAGGTACTGTCCAGTGTGCGACGTTCTGGCCAGGCCAAAGGATGGTTCCCTTCCATGGTGGCCATTTGCCCCGGCCAGCCAGCCCGAGCCTGCTATTTGCCTCGATGACGATGACGCCAACAGGACGATGGAAGATGGAAAAAGAGCTCCGGCTTGGGTTGGTCAACCTCTGCTGCGACTGCACCAAAAATCTAGGTGGGACTGGGACTGGCGAAGGAATTTCTTCGCTTGGCTAATAATTGTTGCCCTGCAGCTATTAGGTGGCTTTTGAATTATATTGAAGAAGAACAAGCTTCGTCATATTTACCTCGCTCGTGCTTGCCCAGATACAAACGCAGATGCAGGATTCTCTCAGTCCAACGTCGTGACCACAAGTGCAGCCAGCCCAACACAACATACCGGTACGAACAAACGACCAAGGTTGAAATTGTGCAGTTTCCAGCCACAAAAAGCAAAGAAAAAAAGACCTTGATGAACAATCCTTACCTGTCAACCTCAATTGCTCTTATTTTCCCTGCACTTCAACCAACGCCCATGATCTTCGCGCCCACTTCTCGGATCCAACGCGCGTAGTCCTACTGACAAGCGACCATCGAACCCGCATATCCTCGCAAGGAGTACGACTTTACGCATTGTCGTGAACAGCCCCTACGCAGCCAACCACGATGGACTCCTCGACGGGAAGTGGAGGAACGCTGGAGAAGCTACTCCCCAAATCCATCGCGGCCAAGCGTCGCCGCAGAAAACAAGAGGCTCAGGAGGAAGACGCCGCAGCTGCAAAGGCACTACAGTTGATTGGGGTCAAGGGAGAGGATGTCACGGCCCCAGCTGACACGCCCGCACCACTAAAAGACGACGACGTCAGCCTCTTCTCCAACCGACGCGACAGCGGCTCCTACGTGTTTGACACGGACAGCCTCACAAAAGAAGCCTCGTCGACAGGCATCCCCGACCCAGCTACCGTGCACTACGGTGAAGACTACGAAGCCGCATACTACGGCCACCAGAATCTAGGCCACTTCGAACCCAGCGTGCGAGAAGACGGCAGCACCCAGGCCACGAGCATGATTTCCGCCGACCAGGATGACTTGGACCAGCCCGGGTGAGTTCTTCGTCTTTTCTTCTCTGTCAGAGACGTCTCTGTTCTTCAGATGTTGCGGTCTCAGTCCGAGTCTCACCTCTTGGCATCTTGATATCCTGTTCCTGTCTGTTTGCCTGCTTGGTTCTTCTTCCACTGCACCTCGGTCTTTTCACCCCCAAATATGGACCCTGTCGGCTTCTGCGTCTGTCCCTTCGTGCACACAAGCCATGCATCCGAGCGCAATCCGCCGACGCATGCACTTTTGTCGGCCTCGCAAGGCCACGTCTGTCTCGTCCGTGGCAGGCACACTGGCGTGGCTATCGCGAGAAGTCTCCATCAGGTCGGCTACGTTGTGCTATGCGTAGTGCACAGTTTACCGAGTTCCAGACTGTCGGACATCCCCTGAAGCCCCTATACTTGGGCCCCTATACTTGGGGATGCTTACAGGGGAAAGATGACGGCAATTTGTCGTCCATCTCGCTGGCTGCTCACCTTGCCTCACCTTGCCTCACCTTGCCTCACCTACCAGCTGCCAGCAGTCTGGGCTGGCCCGTCACGAAGCTGACCGCCACACTCCCACTCCCACTCCCACCCGCTTCGTTCACCTCATCTTGTCTGCGGGGGTCTCAGCTCCCCATTCCCATCCACTCTGCGGCAATCACCGTATGACGCTGCCTGGGATCCCTTCCACAGTCTGTACCGTTCCTCCATATCCCGGTAGGCATACCACACACCTGGCTTGCTCCTGAGACCCCGCCGGGTTCCTGACTGTGTTCCATTTCGGAGCGAGAGGATCCAGAGCTTCGACAGGGTCGTCCCCGTGTTCCCGACCACCCTCGTATCTTAACTGTCCTCTGGCTTGCTCTTTGCTTCATCTTCCAGCTAACTAACTCTCTTGCCTTTCTCTCAGATCATCCCGCCCGAATGCTATTTCGACACATCCTTCACAAATAGGTTACCTGACAACTTCTTCCCCAATCGTTCAGGCAACTCATTTGCCTGAACCCCAAGTGCAGATACTGGACGACCAACTCTCAGAGATCGCCTCGGCGCGATCCACTCTCCAGCCAGCCAAGCGGACGCAATCGGTCGAGTCGTCAGATTCGTCCCTGCGCTCCAAGCGCAGCTTCACCAGCCTTGTGCCACCCAAGAAGAACACCAACCGATCGCCGTCACCCGTCGGTCGTCTTAGGGGCGTTTTCAAGTCTAAAAAGAACCCCAGTGCTGCCACCAGTCCAGAACGTGGCCCAGGCGGTGACGACAACGACCCCGACCGAGACCTTGCCGGTCTAAGGAATCGCGGCAGAGCTACAGCTTCCACCTCTGACCTCACCTCGACCACGTACAACTCCTTCACAAAGCAGCCTCCGCCCCAAGACCCCCCGGCTGCGCCAGCGCCACACCCCAATCCGACAAACAATCCGGATGCATCCTCCCGTGTGACCACCTCCCATTCCCCCGAGCGTCGTCGCTCGAGAGCTTCCACGACAACCTCCAAAATTGACACCTCTGTGCCCCAGACCCCGCCCAGCTCAGACAAGTCGAACCCCGTCATCGTCAACACCCCGCCTACCCCGACCGACCACCAAGCTCGCTCTGTGCACTCTCCGCCGCCGGTCGGTCCGCAGCCTGCAGTTGTTGATGTCGCTGCGGGCGCGTCCACCCATGCGACTGGTGTTTCCGCCCAGGGTAACATGATTGCTCACCGCAGGGGCAGATCAGGATCAGGCAGTGCCGGGCCTAGCAAGCTTTCAAACATCACCAACGCTCCTCTGACGCCCACGCCGGAGAACGGCCCTGTCGGCAATCCCGCCACCCCTTCGGCCGGAGCCGGCTTCTTTTCTTCAGTCTTCTCTGCCGCGCAGAACGCCGCCACTCAGCTGACGAGCACCATCCAAAACACGGGCATGGGGCCGACGCCGCCCAAGAACAAGACCACCACGAAACCTCCCGACATCATGATTGAGGACCACCCCGAGGTCGAACCGCCTCTGCCCTCGCTTTCGGGATCCGCCATGGAGAAGGAGCCCGCGGTCAAGACCATCGGGTCCGGAGAGCTCAGCCTGAGCCAGCTAGGAATAACAGATACAGGTAGTGCTGCAGGAACCCCCATCACGGCCAAATTTCCCGATAATGGCGACTCGCGCACCAGATCCGACTCGGCGCCTACCGACAATGGGTACACGGCCATCTCTCGCGACCTGGGACCGGATGACGGCCGACAGACCACGCGACCGCAGTCGCTGCACGAGCCGGGAAGCGGAGGCGACCGCACACCCCCGTCAAGCAGCATCAACGACGACAGGAACTCCGGCGTCCATCGCAGCGGAAGTATTCGAAGCGCCATTGGACGACACCGGAAACGGGGAAGCTCGGCCGTGTCTGGAGGTACGGCAACTACAATTGGCGCTGCCATTGCTGCGGCTACGGCTAACGCGTCTCTCATTCACCCTCAAGCCAACGCTAGCGTGCCCAAACTCACTGGATTCGCCGTTGCGAGCAAGAAACGCAACCGAGAATTTCACGCACAGTTCAAGAGTGTGCCCGACGACGATTACCTCATAGAAGACTACAGCTGTGCCCTGCAGCGCGAGATCCTGGCGCACGGCCGGCTGTACGTGTCCGAAGGTCACCTGTGCTTCAGCAGCAACATCCTCGGCTGGATGACCACGCTCGTCATGAGCTTTGACGAAATCGTGAGCGTGGAGAAGCGGAGCACGGCCCTGCTCTTCAAGAATGGACTCATGATCTCGACGCTGCATGCGAAACACATCTTTGCCAGTTTCACCAGCAGAGATTCCACCTACGACCTCATTGTGAACATTTGGAAACTGGGACACCCGACCTTGCGCAGCTCCCTGAATGGTGTCCAACTAGAAGGCACCGGTGGTGACAAGACGGAGAAGATTGACGTTGACGTAGTGGCCCCCGAGGTGGACAGTCAGAGCTTGTCCGACGACAGCGAAGAAGACGGCGAGTCTGGCGACGACGACGACGACGACGACGACGTGTATGACGAGGACGACGACATCGAAGACATCCAGGAAGTAACCCAACCCACGGAAATGAACGCTGAACCCGAGGCCGAGAAGACCGTCTCCCGCAAGGTCTCTGGCGCCGGAGCCAACGGCGCCGTCTCCGAGGTCGTCAAGGACGCCGTCGGAGCGCCTGGAGGCAACGACGATTTCCCAGGACCCGCTGCCCACGCACCGACGGAGTGCGGGGACGCGGCAACGCACTACGAGAAGGTCGTCGGTGACGATGTCATCCCCGCGCCCCTGGGCAAGGTCTACAATCTGCTCTTCGGCCCGGCTTCCGTCGCCTGGATGTCCAAGTGGCTCACGGTGGAGGCCAAGTGCTTGGAGCTGCAGATGGAGGACAAGAAGGGCTTGACGCTAGAGAACAAGTCTCGCTTCTTCAGCTACATCAAGCCTCTGAACGGCGCTATCGGCCCGAGACAGACAAAGTGTCTCGTCACAGAGACGCTGGAGAACTTCGACTTGGAGAAGTCCATCAACCTCCACGTCGTCACGCAGACGCCCGACGTGCCCAACGGCAACATCTTTAGCGTCAAGACCAAGTACTGTCTGTCGTGGGCCGAGAACAACTCCACCAGAGTCCAGACCAACTGCACAATCGAGTGGACGGGCAAGTCTTGGCTGAAGGGTATGTACACATAGGACCTCGACCAAACGATTGACTGACAGCTGCAGGTCCCATTGAAAAGGGTGCAAACGAGGGCCAGACTGCTCACTGCAGAGACCTCTTCGCCAGTCTCAAGTCTGCCGTCTCGTCGAAAGCTCGCGCAGTTGGCGCTGGTGCCGGCGCCAAGGGCAAGAAGAGGGGCAAGAAGAGCAAAGCGGCCGGCTCGTCTACGGATATCGAAGACGAGCCCGTCAAGGCCAGACATGTGCCAAAGAAGGACTGGGGCCCGCTGGAACCAGTACGAGGCATCATGGAGCCCATCGTCGACATTATCAGCCCCCTCGTCACGGGCAACATGATGTACTGCCTACTGGTCGGGCTGCTGGTCGTGACGTGGTTCGGAGGCTTCCCCGGAAGACAGACGCCCAGCGATGTGCGAATGTACGGATACCCCGACCGTCTCGCCGCCTACGACGAGATATGGAGACGGGAAGAGAGTGAGCTGTGGGAGTGGTTGGAAGAGCGCGTCGGGCTGGAGCGTCTACACGACACGGCGCTTCCCACGCGCAAGAGAGCCATAGAACCCAGCACCGTGGAGGAGCGGTTGAGGGAGAACCGCATGGACGAGAGAGAGATTGAGGAGGCAATCAAGGTGACGGAAGAGAAGCTTAAGGTGTTGAAAGGCGTCATGGACAAGAAGAAGCCGGTCCAGTAAGCCAATACCCAGGATGGGCAGGAAAAGTGCAGAAGTCAGGTACGACACTACACACCGTGTTAATCTTTTTTGTCATTACTTGTAGCATACACATAGCGCTGCCAATGAGCAAACAGGGCTTGCGTGGGGCAGCATATTTATATTTCCTCAATGTCATACAGTTCCACTTCCGTTGCCCGTATCTACCTCTACCTGCCTGATATCTCTCTCGAAGAGATCTTCAGAGGTCATACGGTCTGTGCCCGTCCTGTCTAAGCCTCAACAGGTAAATGAATGAGGACCTAGGAATCTCGGTAGCAATAATGACATGGGTGGCATATCATGGAGACTCATGCCCAGGTGGCAAGGGGGATATCTTTCAGTCCCCCAGACAGCTTTCCTGCCAGATGGTGGTTGCCTATGATTACGACGCGAGGGTACAGACCTGGGTCGTTGGCTCATGTCTGACGCAAGCGATCACGGAGATGTGGGTGCCTCTCGAAGAGATCAGTAGCAGACGCCAGGATTGCCGGGCAGTAAACTGCGTATTGTTACTTGTTTGTTTCTCTATTCAATTTTGTTGGTGCTCAACAAGAATGGCCAGATGGCAAGCTTGAAGGAGTCACGGATACCATGAGGGTTCGTATTTGTAAGAGAAAGGATAAGGAAGATCCATCCGCCGCAAGCTTCCGCCACGTTGCCTCGGTAAGAAGAAGACCCCTAGGCGGGACATCTCTGCTCTCTGATCCAGGCAGGCCCGAGGAATACGGATTCCTTGAGGCCGCCGTGGGCGCTCCCAGTACCTTCCATGCGGTTGTGGCAAACGTCGAGCGTCTCTGCCGGCGTGGCCAACAATCATCGAACACGAAAAAGGCTGATGATGAAAGACACCAGTGACTGAAATGGAGCTGATGTTGCTGTCAGGCAATCACCGTCAGTAACACTTTTTGCGCACCTCCGTCATCGGTTTCTGCTGTTGTCGTCGTTGCCATTGCTGCCGTTTCTGTCACTGTCTCTCATCTGTCGTTGCCCGTCTCTGCTGGCTTCTCTCTATGTTTTCTTGACCTCCAAAAGTCCTGTATGACGAGCTGCGTATGCCATGAAATATGTTCACTCGATGCTCGATGCGGCCAAAAGATTGACGACAGCAATGACGGTCTCTGCTACGAGTGTAACTACAAAGTGGACTACAGCTGCATTGTTTTATTGTTTTCTCAGCACATATGTTCACAAGCATTGTTGGATCGAGACTGGTCCACCCATTCTTCACATAAACGGATCTTGTTATTTTCTTTTCCATTCAAGTAATTTCCGCTTGGAGGTAGACTTGAAATAACAAATCGTCTTCGACGAGTGTCCAACATGGACAGTAGAACCAACCCGGAGCATTCCTCAGCTGCCTTACGATACCGACCTCTTGATCATCTTTGTTCCCATGGGCTCTTGGCAATATAAGTCTTGGCTGGAGAAAGAACGGACAATTGACAGCATACGAGAGTGGTGATAAGTGACCATATTGTACTATGGGAAAAAAAAAACGGAAGTCTATTCCTCATGTTTCTATCCCCTGGCTTGGCGGGGACCGCAAAGCTCGTCCACGGTATGCCTCGGCTCAACGGACACCCCGATAACCGTCTCTGGGAAACTTAAGAAGAAGGAGGAGGGTAACCACGGCCGCCCGACTTGCAAGCATCGCAGCCACCGTCCTGACGCGGTGCCCAGCAAGTGTAGCCCGTCTGTTCGGATCGTCAGCCGCAAGAAGTACACACGTTCGGATCCCGAGACTTACGGGGCAAGGGGGGTTCGGGTCGCTTCCCGCGGGCGTGGGGACTGCGGCAACCATTGACGCCATCATGGCGACGGCCACGGCGAAGAAAGAGACCAGCTGCATTGTGTATGATTTGGGATGAAATAGAGAGTGACTTGTTTTTTTTTTGTTCGAAGGAGTTGCTGGAAACTGGTTGAGAGAATGCGAGTGATGATGAGAGACACAAGTAGGAGCATGTTGTCGAGAGGGCTTTCCAACACGCCCTTTATAGGCCTGCAACTACGGCCGCTACATCTCGACCGTGGAAGTCAGAGTTAATTAGCTGCTCTATTCCAGACTGGCGTACGCTTGGCCGTCTCGCAATTGCCGTTTAGACTTCCTGCTCAACCGAAGACGGCATCTTTCGCCGCAACCTGACTTGCCGCGCTCATTGCTCGGAACTCACATTGAGTCCGATGAAACTGTATTTGCAAGCTGCAACTCTATGAACCGTGGCTGTGTATAGTCTAGTTGAGTCATTTCAACCCTATGTTGCTCCAAACTGGGAATGAGTGAACCATGAAGACTGCGGGTTTCAGATAGACCACAGCTGCCGTGTGCCCTCCAGGACGGCCATTGGGAGACCGACGAGGCCGTCCGCCGGTCCATGTTGTGGAATGACTCAAGGTGTTGTATCTATATAATGATGATCTGCGTCGGGCCGGGGAGTTGCGCGAGATTGCATGCGCCACGCTCCGACTGTCTCAAGTTGAAGTGATTGGGATCATGCCACATGGTCATTTGCATTAAATGGTAGAATGGAGCACGTTGCATTTTGACAATCATATAGGACCTGTCCGGCTTTCGAGTTTATTACAACATGCACGTCCGGAGTTGATGTTGTGTCTAGTTCCCCAGAGGTGCTCGTCAGAAACACCCAAGGACACAAGCGTTCCGTTCATGAGGATTCAAGGTTTCTTGTCACGGTCAACCGATATTGAAAATAATATCAAGTGTTTCAACATGACCTCCGACCACACGTGATGCGTCCCACCCAGCGTCGTCATCAGCTCAACCGTCCGCTGATAATGTCCTCCGCAATCTTCTCCGCCAGCGCGTACACGGCAGACTGGGGATGTCCCGGCAGCGCAAACGGAAACGCACTCGCGTCGGCCACCCGCAACCCTCGCACGCCAAACACGCGCCCGGTGCTGTCCACAACCGCCCGCCCCGCCGCGACGTCCTCCCGCTTGCCCATGGCGCAGGTCGCCACGGGATGCCACACCTGTCCGGCGTTGGCGCGGACGTACTCGAGGATCTCGTCGTCGGTCTGCACCGCGGCGCCGGGGAGCCCCTCGGGCCCGGCCTTGAACCCGGGGGTGTTGGCAAACTCCGAGTTCCAGGCCGCGCGGAGCCGCTTGACGGCCGCGACGGCGAGTTCGACGTCGGCGGGGTCCGAGAGCCAGTTGAGGTTGATTCTCGGCGCGGTGGTGATGGCGGGGGAGGCGATGGTGACGTTGCCGCGGGAGAAGACGAGGGGCAGGTAGGCGGCGAGGGTTCCGCTGGTTCGGCCCGGGCCCGTGGAGAAGGAGCCGGCGATGAAGGAGAGGTGCGGCCAGTCGTCCGGCACGGAAGCCAGTTTCGCCCGCGTGGCTGCGGTGAGGGTTGCGAGCGTGGCGTTGGGCAGACGTTCGTGGGCGAGGAAGCCGGCGGCGGCGCTGTAGGGACCGCTGGCGGATGCGAGGTACTCGGCGACGAGACCGGGGTTCAGCGCCGGGTCGGCGGTGAGGGACTGGGCCGAGGGCGTGGTGACGGGGAACGCGACGAAGATCTGGATGGGGTCTTGCAGGTTCCGGCCCACGCCGGGGACGTCGGCGACGACCGGGATGGAGAGCGCCTCGAGGTGCTCACGGGCGCCGATGCCCGATACCTGGAGCAGCTGGGGGGAGTGGAATGTGCCCGCGGTGAGGACGACCTCGTTGGTTGCGGAGAGGGTGTACTCGACGCCCTGGGAGCTGACACGGACGCCGGTGGCCTGGGTGCCGTTGAAGAGGATCCTGGCGGCCTGGGTGTGTGTGTAGACGACGATGCCGGTGTTCCTGATGGCCTGCTGGAGGAAGCTGCTCTCGCTGGTCGACCTGCGAGCCTTGGTCGGTTCGATGGTTGAGGGAACCCAGGCGCCGTGGCCGACGAGCTCGCCGCTGCTGAAGCCCTTGTGGCTGATGGTGAGTCCTAGACTGAGGATGACGCGAGATAGCCAAGTCAAGGTTGGGTCGACCCAGTTGTTCCACGAAACCTGGAGAGGGCCGCCCTGCTCGTCGTAATCGGCCGGATCGAAGACCACCGTGGCATTGGTGTTTTGCCTCTTGGCCTCGTCGGGAGGTGTCAGATGGACGGACCGCTTGAAGTACTTGAGGAAACTGTCCCACTCGTAGCTCTCGTCGCCGACGGTCTCGGCCCAGAGATGATACGAGCCCTTGGTGCCGCGGACGTAGGACATGGTGTTGATGGCCGACGAGCCTCCCAGGGTTTTGCCCTGGGCGTAGTGTACGCGTCGGCCGCCGGCGCCGGCGATGGGTTCGGACACGAGGGACCAGTCCATCAACGGCTGCGGCGCGAACTCGGGCGTCGGGTCGATGAAAGCGATGCCGGTGAGGGAGAGGAGCGGCACGACGCTGTTGTTGCCGTTCTCCACCTCGTAGAAGCCCCCGGCCTCGACGACGGCGACGGACGCAGAGGTGGCGGCGAGACGCGATGCGAGGGTCAGGCCGGCGGTGCCGCCGCCGATGACGACGTAGTCGTAGCTGGCATCGCGGCCGGGATAGCCAAAGGCGGAGGAGAAGAGACGGTCTTGGGCGGTGGCGAGACCGGCGAGGACGAGAACGAGGGCGAGATTGAGGGCCTGGGACAGCATCACGTCGATGGTGAGGATGGGCTCTCGCTCGTTGATGGGAGCGTCAGGTGGCTGGAAGTGGGCATGTTGGACACGACGGCGACGTGCTGCTTAAATGTGTCTGAAGATTTGACCGAATTTCGGCGATCAACGTCACGATGTGCGGAAACTGGGGATGAGAACATGGGTGGGATTCACAAGTGGGATGATTGCTCCGTCATGTCGGGCTGCACGCTCCAGACGAGCATCCCGCGTTGGAACTGGGACCCTGGGAGATGGATCACTGGGGGACGATTGTCGATGCTCCAAGGTCGGCTCGGATTCCATCGTCACAGTGGACCGTCTTCGATTTCGATAGTCTTCAGGGCCCTGTCCTGGTCCTGGTCGGCCGTAAGCACAGGGTGGGAATCTCGTTCGGTTCAAGTGACGCATTTGGACGTCGAGGATGCGGGCCGCGAAGTGGAAGATGATGGACGTTACATGGCGTGCTGAAAGGACCATGACGTGCCGATTCTTGGGTACCGACCGAGTAGTAGAGAATGCAGTTCGGTAATGTGGCCATCGTTGCGTGCCGATATGAGTGCCATGGTCGCTGCTAGCTGGCTTGGTCTTGACGGCCAGTGAGCAGAGATTGCGATATAAATAAGCCAGTAAGAAATAGAAAAGGTAAACATTTAGGCAGTATAAGAAGGGACACGTGTGGTTGAAGAAGATGGCGAAGTCGATGTGGCGGAGACGATGTGGCGAAGACGATGTGGCGAAGTCGATGTGGCGGAGACGATGTGGCGAAGACGATGTGGCGAAGAAGATGTGGCGAAGAAGATATGGTAAAGAAGACGTGGTGAAGAAGACGGCATCTAATGTACACTGCATTCGGACGTACATAAACGCTGCGATAAAGTGAGACACCAGACGGCAGCAGACGTCAAGATTCCCCAATGACGAAGCTTTCTTGTTACATCAGACGTGGTCTTCTAGGGTCCTCGAAGACTGGATCCTACTCTCATTTATGCTACAGATGCACACAACTGATGATCTTGTTTCCTAGGCATCACGCGCTCGTGAATGCTGCCCTACCTCATCTCCATCGAGCAGAATGACAATGAAAGCAGAGCCCATTGGCGTATTCATCCAGGCAGTGCAAGGCTGAAACGCAAGTCAGCCAGACCGTCAGCTTGGCCTTACATACTCGCCCAAAAACACCACGTTCCCCAGATCCTCCATATCGAAGCCAGGCTTCCGCTTCCCCATCAGCATCTCCCACCCCACGATGCCACCGCTGTCGGAATCAACCGACTGGCATCGATCCCAACAGCATCCCAGCACTCGGCGCTTCCTCCGTCGCGGCGCCGTGACTGGCCTGGTGGATCCGACGGCCGGACATCCCTGGCTCCAGGGCGTCCCCGCCGACTGGCCTCCGGGAACATCTCCTCCGGGAACATCTCCTCCGGAATCATCATCTCCTCTGGAATCATCTCCTCCGGAATCACCTCATCCGCCACCACCTCCTCCGGATTCATCTCCTCCAGCATCGTTTCCTCCGCCAGCGCCGTTGCACTTGCAACCTCTCCGCGACCCCAACCCTCCAGCCGAAGACGTGGTCGTCCCAAGACCGCCGCAGCAACCCCGCTTCAGGTTCGTAACCGCGCGCTCCGCGTTATGGCTCGCCGTCGCAACAACAACCCTCGTCGTCGCGAGCTGGCTCATCTTCAACCTCTGGTGGAGCAACATCTCGTTCCTCTGGCGCCACGGAACCGACGCCGCGACTTCCGGCAGCTGGAAGCAAGCAAACACCAGCTTGGGAAAAATTGCCACGCTCCTCGTCCGATCCGTGCTGATATCCTTTGGCGGCCATCGTCTTCTGAAGCGGGGGTTGGCCAGCATGGTCGACTTCTTCCCGCCGACGTCCTACCCGCGAGAGATCCGCGACAATCCCGCTGCCGTCTCTTTCAACCTGCTCGCTCTCGTGGCCGTTGCGGTTTATCCCACCGCCGTCTCACTTGCGTTTGCGACAACCGTTCCCGAGGGGTTCTGCGACCCCAAGAACAACGTCCATCGCTTCATCCCGCCACGCACCCGTGACGACATCAAGAGCATCCTGGACGGCTGGTTCGCCGTGTTCATGGCGCACTTCAAGACCGGGACCAGCCTGCAGCAGCTGCACAGGTGGCGGTTGACGGTGAGCAGAGGGCTGGTGTGGGTGCTCGGCATGGCGGCGTGGTCCGCGGTGGAAATCGGAATGGGTCCTTGCTGGTATTATTCGCACGTCTGGTTCTTCTGGTATGCTGTCTTGGGCATCTGCTTTGCCTCGTGGTTTGTTGGTCACGCGGAAGAGCTCATCGTCGCCAGACGCGAGCTGTTGTGTGTGGCACATTTAGAGCTATTCATGTTTCTGGCTGTGCTTTATATCGTCAAATGGGTCAAGTTGGACGGCTTTTGCGAGGGACCTGGGTGTTGGTAGCATCATAACTAGGATGACCGCGCTTTATATCTTGTACAAGTTCCAAACTACTCCTCTGCTTTTTACCTCCGTCCTCGCTCGTTCTTCCTCTATTTGACCTTCAAGACAGCCTTGCCAAAGTTGTCGCCGACAAGCATGCCAATGAGCCCGTCAGCAGCATTGTCAATGCCGTCTGTGACGTGAGTCTTGGCCTTGATGCTCCCGTCTGCCAGCCACTTTTGCACGTTCTCCTGGTGCTCCTTGAAGTAGGCCGATCCGAACCCTGGGCTGCCCACCAGAAACCCCTGGAGGGTGATCTGCTTGGCTACGAGCTGCATCAGGCCCTTGATGCCTTCCTGCTGATCGGGCGGAGTGTTGTAGTCTCCAACCTAATCACCGTGAGTATCCCATCAACCAAAGAGTGGGCGACGACAGCTTCACTCACCATTCCGCACACGGGCACGCGGCCTCCCGTCTTCAAGCTGACGAGAGCCGCCTCGAGGTGGTCTCCGCCAACACTCTCAAAGTAAATGTCGATGCCCTCGGGGGCGAGCCGAGGAAGCGCGTCCTTTGGCTTCTCCTTTTTGTAGTTGAACCCAGCATCAAACCCGAGCTCCTTCGTAATGAAGTCGAGCTTTTCATCGGAACCGACGGATCCAATAACAGTCAGTCCTTCTCGCTTGGCAATCTGGCCGACGACTTGACCAACGGCGCCAGCAGCAGAACTGACAAAAATAGTCTCACCCTTCTTCGGCTGCCCGATCTTGTGCAGGCCGGAGTAGGCCGTCAGACCGGGCATGCCCAGCGGCCCGAGGAAGAGACCGAGGTCGAGATCGTGGGGGTTCTCAACCTTGCGTCCGCGCTGCAGAACTGCGGCGGACACTTGAGCGTACTGCGCGATGGGCGTGTGGGCGACGACCAGGCTGCCCTCCTCAAAGTCGGGGCTGTTGCTCTTGAGAACCTTGCCGACGGTGTCGTTGGTGATTGGCTCGTCGGTGTCGAAGGCCGGGGAGTAGGACTCTATGCTGGCGTCACGCATCTTGCCGCGAAGGTACGGGTCAAAGGACGCGTAGAGGATTTCGACGACGAGACCGCCTTCAGGGGCGTCGTTGAGGTCGATCGGGCGGTCTTCGACGGCAAGATGTTCCCCCGCAACGGGGAGGCCCGCTGGGATCTTCTTGAAGATGAGCGTCTTGTTCTGGGTCATTGTGAAAGGTGTTGGAGAGTCTGCTGGTCGGGGCGACAGACTGTCGATGAGGTAGGGGCCAGGGCTGGTAGAAGTTGAACTAAGGATATAACGGGTTGAGGCTTGACGTCACACTATGGCTCAAGCTGCTTGGGAATGGGTTTGTAGACAAGACTATAGTCCAAATACTGTCGAGGCACAAAAGGTAATTAGTCCACCGCGCTTTTTACGCCGGAAGAATTGACAACCACGCGTTCCACGGTCTCGACCCCGTGTTTGAATCGTTACAATGGCGTGCTTCTGTTTATTCGTCTGTAGCGTCGGCAACTTGCTTGCCCCCCGTGCGGCGTGCGACGCGAGATGGAAGCGTTCCAATAGTTCCCATGTGGTGACGAACGAGACGATCTCTGCATATCGTACGAGCGAGCCTATATGGCAAACCTGCTATTGGTCTTTGGCAAAAGGCGTAAGCACCATTGTCACTGGACTTCAGATGAGATTCAGGCCATCAGTAAGCCCCAAGGTTGGCATTGGTCAGTATGGTCGCTCTATGCCTTACTTTTGAGCCGGAACTGTCATTACACGAGTATACTGGAGGCAGCAGCTTACCATGGATCCATCATCCATGAGTCACTCTGCAATCTTGTTTCGCATATATTGATCAACAACAATGTGCCCAGTGGAAATCGCAGGCCACGGGGTCCAAAATGAGAAGAAGCCTGCTATCTTGTTCGCCTTCATTTGAAGCAGTGCAATGCATGTGTTGGGTACTCACATTCCCAAGCGATCTCAAGGCACGAGATGACAACACACCCACGAGTAAACAATTCAGACGCAGACGTTTGTGTGATGAAACAGGCGAGAATAAGCTCAGAGGAAGCTAGCTACCTAGCGAGGCAGAGATACTACAAGAAACCGAGTATACGAATCTGATATTAATTCATTAAATATGCTTGCTCAAGTATCGTGATCGCTGCTTAACTTGGTCCGATGCCGTACATGTCCAGATGAATGAAGCAGCCTGCTCTAAATACGCCACAACATGATTATTGGAGCCAAATCACAATTGGTAAAATATTGTGAACCGAGATGGACGGTTCTGTCACCTCTCCTGAGAATGGCTCCAGACGCTACTTCTTCGGAGCAGTAGCAAAGATCTTCTTCAGGCGCTCGTCCAGCCACTTGACATCGTCAAAGTTGCCCGGGGGTCCTCCGGCCCAGTGACCCCAGATGGAAGGGTAAACGTCCAACTCTCCCACACCTTCGCTCATGCACTCAACCTCGTACTCGGAGTCGTCGGGCCTGTCCACCGTCCACCGTCAGCTGTTTCCGTATTCACGATACGCCCGGACGAGCGGTAACTCACGGAAAGTAGAGGTCGGTCCGTGACGGCAGGACGAGCGTCTTCGCCTTGATACCCGCCATGGCCTTCTCAAAGTCGCCGCCGTAGGGCTCCTGCCGGCTCACGTCGCCCGACTGCCACGTGTGCAGCATGACGAGCAGGTTCTCGGGGTCCTTGGAGAGCGCCCACGCCTCCCAGAACGTCTGCAGAAAGTCCTCGAGGTCCGCGGCCCCGTAGTGCTTCTTGTGCAGCTCGCGTCGGTAAAAGGCCTGCGAGAAGCCCCAGCCCGCGTACCCGCGGCCGAACGCCCTGAGCCCGACTTCCCTCTCCTCGTCGGACCACACGCGGAGCCCCTGCTTGCGGCTGTCGGTGTCCGTGTTGCCGGTGGCGGTGCTTTCGCACCGGCCCTTTGACGGTCCCGCCGAGGACGTCTTCTTGGCGGCCAAGAGGGCCGACTTGACGCCCTCGAGGAAGACCTGGTTGTGCAGGGACGTCTTGGCGGCGCCGCAGAAGGGGACGCAGATGTCGACGAAGTCGGGGAACTGCGGCGCCCACTGGAAGGACTGGGCGGCGGCCATGGACCAGCCCAGCACGGCCCTCAGGTGCGTGATGTTGAGCCCCTTGGTGACGAGCTCGTGCTGGGCGCGGACGTTGTCGAAGAAGGAGACGTCGGGGAAGGGGTTGATGCCCGAGTTTGAAGGACTGGTGGACTGTCCGTTGCCGAAGAGCGCCGGGATGATGATGAAGTATTCCTTGGGGTTCAAGGTCTTGTCTTCGCCAACGAGCCATTCGTTGTCCGCGATGGCGCCTGAGAACCAAGTGGGATAGACGACGGCGGGGAGTGAGGGGTCGCCAAAGGTCCTGTAAGCGATCCAGGCTTTGGGAATCACTTGGCCGTTTTGGAGCTTGAAGTCTCCCAGGTCGAAGTGCTTGATGTCGGACATGATGGCGAGTGGGGTGTAGACACTGGTGTGTGTGTGTGTTGCTTATATTCTTCGATCGAAACGACAAGTAGGATGGGATTTTCTTGGGGAATTTAGGCTGAATGGGAATATCAAGTTGTCACTGGAGATGAACTGAGATGGATTGGAGATGGATTGGTGTTGTTATTGGAGGGGAAACACTGTGCTGCTAAGCTGTCAATGGCGCCCTATCATAAGTCGAGGCCGCGAGACAATAGATAGCGTTGGATACCCGCAACATCATCGCGGAATCTGTATTCCCTCGAGGTGGCTTCGTCATTAAAGCTGGCCAAAACAACAAACGATGCCATCTTTCCAACAGATTCTTGTGTGTTTATGATAACTAAACCAGCGAGTGATTACCAAACTGTATCATCGTTGCGAGAGGTTCTCATTGAGGAACGAAGTGTCAGCTAGCAACCTTTAATTCTTAATCATGAACCTAGGCTGTTAGTGGCCTTTGCGTGCCTTGATTTCACACTGTGTCAACAATATCAAACCTCCTCTTCTTATCTCATCATTGTAAGATCACAATGGCTGACATGTCTCAGACGGCTTGAGCATAGACAGCTGTCCAGTTCATCCATTATTAAATAAGCCGCGTCCAGGCTTCTACTCGTCACGTTGCGTTGTCGCAGGCGTCATCTCTCTTCGCCCCTTCAGCAGCACACCAGTCATGGAGTCTGACCATGTAATACCATCCAGAAGCAGCCGATTGTAAGCGTGTCGCTTAGGCACTCCGGGCTGCTACCCCTCATATATCATCTCATCATGCCAAACGCAATCTGATGTCACATGAATTGGGTAGATGAGCAAGAAGATGTGCTGTTGGTTGGCTACGTTGCGGTGGTCAATGAAGACAATGCTACTGGCAGCCACAATCCTCCAAGAAACCCGATCGACATACCTTAGTTCCCGTCATCCTGGAACCCTCATTAACAATGAGTTCACACCTGATGGCTTTTAAAATACACATGTTTTGCGCTCGGAGTATCCGGAAAGCCACCCGATCACTTGTCCAACGGCTTGGACCCTTCATTAGCCAACACACTTGACGTTTGGTCCGGACGGCATCTTCACTTACAATGTCGACTCCAACAATCCCATTCGCCCCAGACTGGTCGCTGCACACAACCTGGATGTTGCTGTTGACTCTGCAATCAGCCCTGCCGGCATCCACCTCCTTCTGGACGCTCTTGGGCAGACCCGTCTTGACGACGTCCCTCTGCTGGAGATTGGGCGATTTGGCATCTTCACCTCCGCCGGCCCCGGTGTCGCCACCGCCAGCGCAGCTAGATGAGCAATGATAAGCATCATTTGAGATTTGCCAACAAACACTTTGCGAGAAATCACTTTCTGTAGAGGTGGTCCAGCCGGTATAAAATGAGAGGTCACTCAGGTACTCTTCTAGTAGTCGGTCTATAGACTACAATCTATATGACTTTGAAAAGTCTAGATATTCAAACGAACTGTGTTGCCTACTGATGTACAGCGCAAGGCACTTTATATGGTGACCTAGAAGAATTAGAGCAAGTTCACGATATCTGGAGTCGTCGATGGGTCCATCTAGCCCTCAGGGGTGCCCATCCATGGTTTTGTTACGGAACCTGAAGTGCTTTAGCATTCAAGCGCCCCGACTTGATTACAAAAACAACCATCCAAGATAGCAATACGGGTGGTTACTCGCATTTTTATCCCGTGTGTGTGCTCAAAGCAGCTCAAAGCACGGGGTTTCATACTCTAAAAGGGCTTCTTCATGAGAACTGGCCTCCTGATCTACAAGCTATATGCAGCTAAAAGAAGAAGCATGTCCAGTGGCTCTTTTGGTGATCCGGATGAAGGCTTAGACGTCCGGACGTTGAAGCTCAAATCGTGTAACGGAATGTGTCGGCAGATACAAGAGCGGCTGCGTTGCAGCAAGCATCAAGTTCGCATCTCCTGCACGCACGTGGTTTCGACACTCCACAACATCGAGACTCGTGTCTCAATAGAGCTAGTACGTTAAGGTCTAGTCAAAGAGAGCGCTGGTTTGAGCGTCTCCTAGTCTGATAGGCCCTGAATAAAATCGAGAGCATTGTTGAGTGTGTTTAGTTTCGCAATTCGAGAGCTTGAAATAAGTCAGGGATCGAAAATATCGCTGTAGATATGTCAGCTGCTTCGCCATCAGCAATGTTTATGGTCCTTACTGAGGCCGTTCAGAAAAGTCATTCCTCAGAGTCGAAAGCTTTCGCCTTTTTGCCTGGTTCCTCATGTTCACGGGGGATTCAACGACGATTGACGATTCCAGTGTTCAGCTGCCGTTTATGAGTGTGCTGGCCATGAGTCTCCCAACAACTCCAGGCTCAATCTGAACGAACTTCCAGTCGTCACTCCACTCGCTCTACAAACCAGAAGAAGCCTTTATTTACTGGCAGTTGCCATCTTTCATGTAGCACAAAACGGGCAATGTGAGACCTGGTCGTGAGTGAACTTGAAGCTAACGATGCTGAGCGACCCCGCTTCTCGACTGGCCGAGTGAGTCATGCCGACACTGGTTTCCGGACCATGCTCGCTGGTGAGAACGAAGACTTGAACATGTTTGGTGCTTGAGCTTATATAGACGATGACTAAGTCTAACTCTCTGTCACCCGTCTAGTTATCATCTTTAATTTTCACAGAGGCACAATATCCTCAAGACGCCAAAATTATAGCCATCTAGGTGTGCCCTCATCCCCACAACCAAGATATTCATTGAAGCTGACGAGAGCTTCAGATTAATCATGCCCAGCAGTCGCCCAGCAGTCACAAACTCCTCCCCTCTGGACCAAGGCTTTCTATCCTTCTCTGTTCTCACCTCAGACTATTCAGAAGCCTGTCTCAACCAGTCCCCAGCTCTCACTACCACAATTCAAAGGCATCATGGCCACCGATCGCCCACTCGTCATCGTCGTCTCCTCCAAAAACCCCGTCAAAATCAACGCCACAAAGGCAGGCTTCGAGCTCGCATCGATAGGTTCGGGCCTCTACGATTTCAAAGGCGTCAGCGTCCCGTCGGGGGTCCCCGAGCAACCCACGTCCGACCAGGAAACCCTCCTCGGCGCCACGAACAGAGTCCGCAACGCGCGGCAAGTCGAGACGGACGCGAACTACTGGGTCGGCATCGAGGGCGGCGTCGAGGCGGAGGAAGACCAGCAGGGCGCCCTGATGAACTTTGCCTGGATCGTCGTTGCCGACCGCGAGGGAAAGGTCGGCAAGGCGAGGACCGCGGCATACCATCTCCCCGAGGAGTCTGCCAGACACGTCCGGCAGGGCATGGAGCTGGGACACGCGGACGACTTGGTTTTTGGCGAGGTGAATTCGAAGCAGACCAGGGGCTCGGTCGGGTTGTTGACGGGTGATGTGATTGACCGGACGACGTATTACAGTCATGCCATGGTCCTGGCTCTCATTCCGTTCAGGGCCCAGAATAAGAACCTGACTTTCATTTGATATTGGGGCAACAAGCGGTTGTGTATTATCAACAGCAAACAATACTCGATGCTGGCGGATAGTCCATCATCGGCCACTTAGAAGATGCCAACAACTGTGATCTTGGTCGCTCCGGATCCCGGCGCCACCGTCACGTCGTCGCCCTGCAAGTCCACAGTCTTCCCATCAACAGAAGCCCCCTTCAGCTTGCGACCTTGGGGAACACGCAGCTTGACCTTGACTTCCTTCGGAGGCGCCTTTCCAAAACTGACCGTGGTGGTCAGCGTCCCGGCAGTCTCGTCAAGGTGGCTGTCGACGTCGACCAGACCCCATCGAGTAGGCGCCCCCTTGACGCCAACCTTGCCCTTGGCGATCCACGCCCGCGGAATACCCCGGTTGACGAACAGAACCTCATCGTCGGGGTGCTCAAACACGAGAGCGGCCCTGAGGAGAATGGGAACGGCGAACTCGGCCGGCTGGCAGTACGTGGTGGAACCGCCGCCCGTTCCCGCAACCTCGGACGCGATCCACAAGCCGCGGTTGTAAACGTAGTATCTGTGGGAGTACAGGAACAGCACAAACTCGTCGATGCGGTCGTGCAGCAGCAGCGAGAGCGCGTAGCCGTAGGAAACGAAACCCAGCATGTCGCGCGTGTCGGGCTGGAGCGGCGTCACGTTGGCGACGATGCCCAGGCTCGTGAGGCCGTACGCCCGCATCGAGTCGACGACCATGTCGGTCAGGTTCTTGGAGAGCACCGAGGCGTGGAGGAGCTCGGCGCAGACGCGGTGGGCCCACCGCTGCGACGTCGCGTCGCCGTCGTCCGTCAGGGCCTGGATGACGCGCGCCGTCTCGTTGGCCAGGACGGGCACGTACGGCGGCGTGGAGTTGCGCTGGATGAACCGGTCGAGGGTGGCGGCCGTCTGGTTGACGAGCAGCTCGGCCCTCGACGTCCAGTTCCGCGCGTGCTCGGAGAACGTCGCGATCTTGCTGAGGTCCCGGAACCCGCGGGCCGCAAAGGCCGCGTTGTTCCAGTACGGCTTGTAGAAGCGGAAAGAGTCCCAGCGCAGGGCCGCGTCGGACTCGCTCCAGCCCGAGATGAGGCCGTAGTAAGGGTCGTCCGCGGGCAGCTTGAGGGACTCGTCGTGGACGGCGGCGAGGTAGTTGGCCCACGCGAGGATCTTGGCCTTGTACTTTTCGACGAGGGCCGCGTCGCCCGTGTACTGGACGTAGCGCGCGAGCAGCGAGAGGGACAGTCCGAACTGCGGGGTTTCCGGGCCGCGCATCTTGATGTCGCCGTTGTCGTAGACGTACCAGTCCAGGTAGTTCTCGATGACGGCCTTTGCCTGCTTGAAGCGGCCCCAGGCGAGGTTGGCCTGGACGGAGGTGGTGAAGACGTCCTGCATGCCGTCGAACTCGGAACCGCCGTAGTCTCGCTCGTAGGCGCCGTACCGGGGCGTCACGCCCGACGGACGCTGGACGAGCTCGACCGCGAAGGAGTGTTTGCCCATGTCGGCCCAGCTCTGGTCCGGCAGCGTCACGGAGATGCCCTCGTCCACCTTGGACTCCCAGTAGTCCCCGAAGCGGAGCAGAGCCGGGTAGAAATCGTCGGCCTTGGGGTGAGCCCTCAAGGGCAGGTATTGCGGGTAGTCCAGGGCGAAGACGCTGGCTCGGATTTGGCCGTTCTTGATCCACCCGGTGGAAAACCACAGGTGCACGATGTCCGGGTCTTGGGAGTCGACGTCGGCGATGGTGGTGATGTCCACCCACTCCTTCTCGTCGGCCGAGTTGCGGAACACCTTGCGCGACGACGGATGCCAGCCGCTGAGCAGGCCGTCGTAGGTGTAGTTGGTGAAGTTTCCTCTGAGCCCCGTCAAGTCGTCCCAGGGGTAGTAGTTCTTCGTGGTGGCCAAGTAGTCAATGCCCATTGTGTCGTTGGCCTGGACGTTGCCCAGATAGGTATCCCAGGGGATGTAAGAAACGTCGGCAACGTCGCGGACGTGTTCCTCGATGGGTTCGCCGTCTGCGAGCAGTCGGTCCGCGAGGACGTCGTTCTCCTGTAGATTGACATCGTTCGCAGCGTCGAGGCCAAAGTTGAGAGGGACAGGACAGTGCGATTGACGTCGTTGGCTTCCGTCGACGAAGCCTCGACGTGGCGCTTGATTTCGCGTTTGGTGCCGGAAGACGAAACGAGCACGAGAGGTCCGTCGTAGCGGGTGAGGTCTTCGTACGCCGTCCAAGTCTCGCCTTCGTATTGGAAGGTGTCGACTGCCGTTAGGCCATCGACGGCTGGGGCTTGTCTGTCGGCCAGACGATTCTCAGTTGCGGGACCTGCGAGATTGTTCGTCCCACGTCTTTGGGGGCTGTCGACATGGTGATAAGGCTTGGCGTGGACAATGTTCTCTCGCGAGGCCAGAGAGGCGACAATCAAAGAGACGAAAACGAATGACTTGTAAAACGAATGGCGGGACATGTTGTCCAGGATCTGCGCTCTGGGGCAACGAGCGTGGGCGAGAACTGGGCAGAGTTCTGTGCGGAACGACCTCGCCTCCTTTTATTGTCATGATATGTTCATACAAGTACACGTCCGGCAATCTTGCCCTCCTTCTGCAGGCAAACGCGATGATTGCTCTCCACTGAAGGCTAATTAGACTGCTCATTCAACTCTCTCAAAGTGTCTTCGAGCATTCCGGCCCGTTTGCCTGAATCGTATTTGTCCAGCGGAATTATGGCCTCGTTTCGGGGCCCTGCCCATGTCCCTTTGATCGCAGTTTACTTACGAGGAGACTCTCAAAACTGTCTTGTATTAAGCAAGTTGCGCTTCCCAAATCGGCATCCATCTGGTATTAGTTGGCTTCACGAACTCGATATCAATCGTTGCATCCAAAATGACGTGCTAGCCAGAACTGGTGGTCCGACCTTCCTATTCAACCCAGCAAAGGTGTTTCCCCCCGCAACCTAATGCCCCATCATTGTAAAATGAGTCTGCCTTCAAGAGATGCTGAAAGGGCTATTACCAACAAAGTTGCTGCGCTTTTGCCAGTCTTTGAATTATTGTTGAGGAAATCCGTTCTCATCCAACTATATTCATACGATCAGGATGCGTTTCTTGCGTCTGCGGCAACGGGATATATCACATCACACCTGACCAGAGTTGTGTTGGAACCAGAGTTGGAGGGAGTTTACGCAGCTTTGGGCACCAGTTAGACTTTGTACAACTCGATTTGGTGCACTCATCGCTGTACTTGACGTTGCAACGCCAACTGAGCGAATTTCTCGAGGATGCCAGTTTCGGTCGTCGGCACTGCCATTGGCCGAAAGCGACACTAATTATTCATCAGCCGGCGTTCTCGGGGCATACTTTAACTTTTGCATTGTTCATGGGGTCGCCGCTCGTATCTTGATGTGGAAATTTTCTTGCATGTAGTCTGACGGAAGTGTACCTTCAACCGTCAGCCCAAAGGAATCTCTTGAGCATCAGTGTACGGAATAGAACAGCACAGATTGCTGGCGGCCCCACCGCGGCTTCCGGCTCCGGTCCCGGGTCTCGGATACGCCACCGCTCCGGTGGACCCACACGGCGCAAACCCCCGCAACCACGACGCACAGCTCCGGACATACACTTACTACAGGCCATCGAATGTTGTCGATGTAACCTTGTGATCTGACTATAGCGCAAGGCGATACAGAATACAAATCGTGCTTAAAGTCGAGCTCCTGCTGGTTACGAGACAGCGAGACTGGCCTCACGCTGCAAATACCCTTCAATTGCAACCAGCCTTGTTGCATCTACAACCAGTCTTGATCGTTTAGCAGAGATCACTGAGATTGCCACTTTTTTCCAACAAAAGAAGACATGTGCTAGCTTGACTCGCCAGTGGAAAGTAAGGCAGACTTCAGAATACCAAGTAGTGATCTTCAAGGCATGGAAACAAGCCTCACCAAGGATCCATGGCAAGACCTCGCTGCAATTGAATTGTTTCACTCGACCTGCGACCAGCCAGCTGGCTGCTACCACCGACTCCGCCTGTCTTTGGCTACGCGCCGAGCTGGGATGGATCACGACCCTTTTCTCAGGCCAGCGCCGATCGCGCCGTTTCTCGCAATTTCCCCTGGTCATCTCGGTTTAGTTGACCAAGAAAGTCAATAACAAATGCATGTGCACGGTTCAACTCTACAGCAGTCCAAGACCGGCCAAGAGAAGGGTTCCGCAAATGATGGAGGCTGTAGTGGAGGGACAAGATGTCGTGGATATCAAATACCCACCAGCAGCCAACTAGAGAAATAAGCTTAAACTTGGCCAACGTCATCACATGGGATCGCAGCCATGGCGCCGAGATTTAAAAGGGCTCGCGACCTCAGCTCACCACATGCCGTCCATAGCAACAGCTTTTATTTTTTCTCTTGGCTTGCCCAGTCCTCGGATTTCCTAGTTGGGTATCCCGTACGGGAGGATGCCGTTGCGGCGATGGAAAGTCGGACTCGGCGTTGGTTGCGTTATCCACACTTGAAGCCGCAAATCTCGCCATGAACTGGCGACTGGGAGGTCTTTGTGGATTGTCCGTCGAAGCTTCGTTTGATCTGCTTGGTGTGTCGGCACCTTTCTTCTGGGTACTGTTCTCCAGCTTCAAGGGAGTCACATCGCTTGTTTCACCGTCATTGTTTCGTGGAACATTGGGGACTCGCAACTACGATGCCACGTGCCTTTGTTTCCGTGAAATCCATTCATTCGGTGCTATGGAAGACTCCGGGTGCGAATATACGAGTAGCTGTACGGATACCAACACCGCCAACACCCAAGACATTTCTCTGGAGCCCAGGTGGATATCGAAGCCGCACATGGCCGACGCTTACTCCATCGTCGACCCGGGGGTTGTCAGCTGTCAGTAACCCCAAATGACCTCAGCCAAGTATTCCTTTGATGGAAACTGTCTCGTCAAGACCCACGATGTCAGTCGAAACCCACGCCCGACGTGAGACACGACCGAGTACAAGACGCGCCGTTTCCCCAGACCTCTTCTGATTATCTAAGTCGCCTTTCCTCCGGCGAGATAGAGAGACGGCAAGCCTAGTCGTACATCTCCTCACAATCTCTCATCTTCTCTCTTACTCTGTCGTGTGTTCTCTCACACGCTGAGCCTTTTCGCCCCTGGTACCATCACCACTTGACTCCCTCACACCCCCCTTTGCCCGGCATGTCCTCCAACATGACCGAGAAGCAAGAAAAGCAACACGACCACCGCCCCGCGGCGGCGCCGGCAGCAGCAGCATCCGGCAGCAGCCCGGCCTCCTCCGTCGACAGCAGCCGCGCCATCAACGAGAAACGCCAGTCTCCCGGCGGCGTCCTGGGCTTCTTCGCGAGGATGGGCGACCTGCCCGAGTGGAAGGTGCGCGGGCGGCACCTACAAGGCAAGGCGCTGAACTGGAGCATCGGCTTCATCGCGTCGTGCGGCTTCCTCATGTTCGGCTACGACCAGGGCGTGCTGAGCTCGCTGCTCACGCTCGACGACTTCCAGCGCAGCATCGTGCTCATGACGCCGCTCGAGCAGTCGAACCCCCTCTGCTGGCTCGACTACCCCGAAAACACCCGGCGCGACTACGGCCAGTGCACGGGCGACCCCAACACGCAGGCCGCCGCCGTGGCCGTCTACCAGATCGGCTGCTTCCTGGGCGCCGTGCTGATTCTGTTCTACGGGGAGACCTGGGGCCGCAAGTCGTCGACGTTCTGGGGCAGCGCCATCATGATTCTGGGCACGATTATGCAGGGCGGTGCGCATGAGTACGGACTCTTCGCGGCCGGTCGTATTGTCGGCGGTGTTGGCAACGGCATGGTCACTTCGAGTAAGAGAAATTCTTGGGACTTCCATAGGCTGGTCGAAAGGGTTAAGGAACTAATCCCGTGACTTAGCTATTCCCACGTGGCAGTCTGAGTGTGCGAGACCCCACCAGCGCGGCTTTCTCATCACGCTGTCCGGCGCCTTGATCTCGGGGGGCATCATGATCGCGTACTGGATCGATGTGAGTTTCCTCGTGATTCGGTCTTGGCGGTGTGCTGACCCGTCTTCCAGTATGGCTTCTACTTCTTGGAGGGCTCCGTCCGCTGGAGATTCCCCATCGCGTTCCAGTCCTTCTTCACCATCGTCGTCATGATCGGGCTTCTCTACCTCCCTGACTCGCCCCGCTGGCTCGCCATGAAGGGACGCGTCGAAGAGGCCCGCGAGGTGACGTCGCGTCTCCTCGGAAAGCCCATCGACCACGAGGACGTCGCCGTCGAAGTCAAGGCCATTCAGGACGCCCTCGAGGTGCAGAGCCAAGGCGGTGGCTTCCAGTTCAAGGAGCTGTTGACCAACGGACCGTCTCAAAACCTCCGTCGCACTTTGCTGGGGATTTTGGCTCAGAGTTTCCAACAGCTAAGTGGCATAAATTTGATCACTTACTTTGCCGGGTATGGCATATCTTCCTTATATGAGTGTATTTCGAAGCATCTTGGCGGGTGGTGTTGCTGACTTACTATCCAGTTTCCTGTTCGAGAACTCCCTCGGTTTTGGCCCGCAGTTGTCACGCCTCTTGGCCGCTCTCAACGGCACTGAATACTTTCTCGCCTCACTTGTTGCTTTGCCCTTGATCGAGAGAACAGGCCGTCGCAAATTGATGCTCTTCGGCGCTTTCGGCATGATGGCCTCGATGGCTATCCTGGCCGGCACGGTCTCGACGGGCACCGTTTCTGCTAACGGCGCCCCAGTGCTGGACACTCGATACGGTGTCACTGCCACCGTCTTCTTATTTGTGTTCAACTCGTTCTTCGCCATCGGTAAGCAAAGCTGTCTCTCAGAGCTGGCCCACGATTCTTCGTTGCTGACACGCGCCAGGCTGGCTCGGTATGACTTGGCTTTACCCTGCCGAGATCACCAACCTCCGTATCCGAACCCAAGCCAACGCCCTCTCTACCTGCGCAAACTGGCTGTTCAACTTCTTGATCGTCATGATCACCCCTCCCGCATTTGCCAACCTCGGATACCAGACTTACATTATATTCTGCGTTTTCAACGCTGCCATTATTCCGTGTGTGTGGCTCTGGTTCCCAGAGCCCAAGGGACGTAGCCTGGAGGAGCTCGATATCATCTTTGCGAGTGCCCATGCTGATGGTGTCAATCCGGTCAAGAGAGCCAAGGAGATGAGACATATCGAAGGGGCCGAGCTTGAGAGCGAGATCGACAAGCACTTTGGGTCCAGCGAGCAGGTCGAGGATGCGCGTCCCATGACTCGGCCCATGACTGGACACAGTTACAACACTAGACAGTGAGCATACTCGACGTAGATTACCGCGCAAGCAACATACATGATACCACACCTTAGAGGCGATTATACTCGCATTACGATAGTCAAATCGAAACCTCAAACTAGGGAAAAGATTCTTCAGTAAAGCTATGAAACACGTTCTCGTGACAAGAGTGTAGAGTCATGGTTGATAGTGAGGGTAACTGAAGGAATACGTCCGGGCTTTGGTGGAACAATCCATATCAAAGAGATCTTTATGTGTGCAGACGACAATAAGCCAGGGCGATTTTTTCATCTGGCTCACAAAGCATTGCGGTTTTTTCATCTGGCTCACAAAGCATTGCGATTGACACTGGACATACAATAGACTTGTTCGACTCTTTGGCACAGAGATAAACAATAGCGATGTGATGTCTGCTTCTTCAAAGAGAGATTTGGATTTTGACTGCTGCCCTCAGGCTCTCTGATGCCGGCAATACGATTTCCCCCACCAAGGAGATGGTGTTGACTGTTGAAACAGAACTACAAACAACGAATCAGGATTTCAACCAAAAGAAGTGTTCAAACCAAGTCAACTCCAGGAGTAACGTTTCGTGTCATATAAGCAGTGTGTTTTCCCATGTTATGATGACTTCTCATCAGCAACAGCACACAAGCCAAGTCTACAACTCGAGACATCTCTACCGCATCTCAAGCACCACTCGCCGGAATAACAACTATAGTCATTGTTAACATCACAACAGCAGTGATGAACTTCCTTCCGACCAACTTCAGGCGTCCGCCGGTTGCGACTCCCATCAAGCTAGAAGTCATCGACGATGATGACGACCGCTCGGAAGCAGCCCAAGAGGATGATCACCCACTCCATCCCAAGGTTGAGTCTATCAGTCTTTCTGATATTATGGAGAAGAAACCCAGCATCTTTGTCGTCATTCTTATCTCACTTATAGCCGTATACATGAGCCTGAACCACATCAACACGTACCTCACATCACTATCGTGGGAAACCTACTTCTACGGCGTCTTCTTCCTCCGCTACTCTCGCCTCGTCCTCAACCTCATGGGCACGTACGTGTACGAACACGTCCCCACCCCCCAGAACCCCCGATGGGACTCCGGCGACGTCACCGTGGTCGTCCCGACCATCGACCCGGGAAACCCCAAGTTCACAGAGTGCCTGCAGTCCATCCTCGAGAACCGGCCGCGCGGGATCCGCATCGTCACCGTCGGCGACCCCCTGCTCCTCCAGTGCGAGCGCGTCGCCGCCCGCCTGCGGAACCACTACCCGGGGTCCTACATCCACGTCAGCTCCCGCGACCACCCGTCGAAGCGCGAGCAGGTCGCCTCGGCCGTCCGGCACGTGGCGACGGAACTCACGGTGCTCGCCGACGACCACGTCTTCTGGCCCAGCCGGCGCTTCCTCGCGTCGGCCATCGCGCCCTTCGAGTCGGACCGCGTCGGCGTCGTCGCCCCCTTCAAGCGCGTGCGGCGCACCACGCCCGCGGGAGAGTGGAGCGTCGCCTCGGTGCTCAACCTCGTCGGCTGCTGCTACCTGCAGCGCCACAACTGGGAGCTGCGCGCGTCCAACGCCCTCGACGGCGGCGTCTTCGTCGTCTCGGGCCGCACCGCCGTCTACCGCACGCGCTTCCTGCGCGCAGAGGGCCTCATGGACCGCTACACGCGCGAGACGTTCTTCTTCGGCATGCTGGGCGGCCGCTGCCTGCTGCCGGACGACGACAACTTCCTCACGCGCGCGGCGTACCGGTTGGGGTGGGACATACGCTGGCAGGAGACGGACGACGCGGCCGTCGAGACGACGCTCGGCGACGAGGGCGTCGACAAGTTCCGCGGGCAGCTCGTCCGCTGGGCGCGCACGACGTTCCGCAGCAACCCGTGCAACCTCTGGGGCGGCGGCGACGGCGGGCTGGCGTGGAAGACGGCGACGCGGATGCCGTTCTCCTACGTCGGCGTGTACTTTGCCACGCTCTGCAACTTTGCCATTCTCTGGGATGCCGCCATCGTCGTGACGTTTTGCAGGTCGGGTTTGTACAATGGCTTCTTCGGAGGCGCCATCTGGAAACTGCTGGGTTGGATCGTCTTCTCCAAGACGGTCAAGATATGGCCGCACTTTAAGCGGCATCCGCGGGATCTCCCCTTGATCATCTTCCAGATCCTCTTTGGGTATGTCCACTCCTTGATCAAGTTCTGGGCGCTAATCACCTTTTGGGACTGTACCTGGCTGGGACGTAACTTGGAAGCCGTTGACGCCATGGCCAATGCTGGGCATTGAGGTAGGTTCAGAGTGTTGGCGAGGAACAGAATGATTTCGGGGTTGACAGAAAGACTTTTGGCTGTTGTTGCTCGTCGAACGACGACCGAGTTGTTGATAGACCGTGACGAGACTCAAGCTCGACAAGAAGTCGTGTTACCATGAACAGTAAGCAAACGCAGAGATTGGGACAGTCCAAGTTTAGTATAAGAGACAGCTCATCATTGACCATGGCACGACTTGAACGCGCGACCAAGTGACCATCTGACGTACGTGTGCTTGCTGTATTTACTGAACGAATATGCCATGTCTGGGCGAAGAGTTGTCCTGTCAAGATGATGGATTTGAGAATGGTGCGTCGCAATATGTGCTACAGGCTGGCTTTTCTTAAACCGAGTGCCCTGTTGCCTTGATGGGTTCAACTGAGGTCTATTCACTCCAGGAGTTACTGAATGTCAGACCAGATATCGAGATGTTCAGAAGTTCAGTCTGAAAGATCTGCAGGTATGGGAGTAAACTACGTGGCTAACAAGAAACCGAGCAAGCAACCACATATCACTGTGAACAGATACACGAGTTCATATGTATATTGCTGATCGAGTAAAGATCTACATGTTGGTTCCAACCCTTCCCACCTGGCGTGGCTATGGCAAGACAACTAACTTGCCTCACCAATGAGGTCCAACAGCTCATCCCGAGACAGGTTACACAAGACCAATACCCTTGACAGTCTGCCTAGCGTAGCGCCGTAGCCACAGTCGTCCGCAGCTCAACCCCTGCCATCATGTACGTATTTCTCGATAGTGTCCGGTTTCCTCAGTCGTGTTGGCGTCGGATTGGCCAGCATCTCCAAGTAACGCCGTCAATCCGGTTGCCTGCGAAGGATTCCCGGTTTCCATGTACCGCCATGTTCATCGGGCGAATCCTCCCAGATTTAGGATTCCCGTCACAGTCAAGGGCACCGGCGCGAGGCTTGAGCGAATCCCAAGACTGCTACAGCCTATCAGAGGACCAGAGGATCAGGCCTTTGCCGTGGCCCGGCTCGCAGATCTTGGGCAGATTGATAGAAGGGAAACATGCAACAATGAGTCTGACAAGTATCCCCAAGCGCCGTGTAGCGGGTACAGATACCGTGTGAAGCAACGATATATAATATTCACAAGTCCGGCCTCGAGATTCAATATCCTACCAAGCTCACCGTCAAGTGCTCACTCACAACAATCAAGCCGACATCTCATCCTCATCGACCTAACAAAAAAAGAACAACCGCAAAGTCGGCACCATGCCATCCCCAGCAACGACCGTTGTCCTCCGCCAAATCTCCATCGTCGCCTTCGTCCCCGGTCTCATCCTGCTCCTCATCCACGGCATCGTCGCCAGCAGACCCTTCCCGGCGCTGGGCATCCTCCCGCTGGCCGCCTCCGCCCTCTTCAGCCTCCTCATCATCCGCCGCGACTTCATCGCCGCCCTCGGCTCCCCCGTACAGGCGCTCAGCGAGTTCAACATACTCGTCGGCGATGTGTCGCTGGCCATCTTCCACTTCGTCTTCGTCTTCATCAGCTGGACCCAGCTGACGAGGGTCTGGTACGAGGGCCAGATCGTGCTGGGCACCTACGGCACCGTTCCCATGATGCTCGTCTTGTGCGTGAATTCCTCGAAATCTCTCCCGCGTACTTGTGAGAATTGATATACTGATGTGACATGTTCAGTGGCATCCACTTCAGCATCGCGCTGCCTCAGCTTTTCCACGTCATCATCAAGCGGAGCTGCGACTGTCCCCACTGCCGCAGCGTGGCCAAGACTGGATACTTTTCCTCGTCTGTGACCGAGTATACTGCCCTCAACGACGGCGACACGGAGCCTGAGATTGTCGATCGTGACATTGAGGAGGGTGTCACGGGCAGTCACTGATTTTATTCGGTATCTTGTGGTGTTTGGGGACTTTAGAGGCGCAGGATCACTTTGTTGTGTTTGCACTGGACTGGAGAATAGAATGAGCTGTTTCGATGAAGGCATTACGAAGAGGTCATGTCAACTACCACGACGAGACATTTCTCTGATAGAATACATCGCATCTCAATCGCTCTGAAACGGTTTTCGGGACTGATTGCATTCCGAAGCTGATTGTGACTAGCAACTTCTATCAACTTCAATGAAGCTCAAGAAATATGGATTATTCGTCGACTGTTAGATGAAGACATCGAGACCGGAGAGTATTCCCCCTGATGTCCGGCTCAGGGATAAAGCCAACTTTGACTCACTCTAGGCAGGAAACGATGGCGATAAAACTCAGCTCTCGCTTTCGGAACCTAGCCGACGACGTGGTCTTTACATTGAGCTCAAACACCCGCCACGATAGAGTTCCGCCAGGCTACTGGTGATGTATGCGAACCTTGTCATCAGACGATTGAACCATACCAATCCACGAGAAAGCCGAGTTCCGGTTGTCAACTCTCTTTCCTCGTGGAGATGGAGAGCTTCTTCAAGATTGCGCCCCGCGGTCATCGGTGCCACATGGTGCTGGCGCAAGTTCACCCTCGCTCGTCTGCTGGGGCGTGAGGACCATGCTCGTCAGTGTGTGAGGTAGCAGTCGGTAAGCTCGGAAACATGCAAACACTTGTACTGTGTAATCGTTCAGATCCAGTTGTAAACAGGTTCCTTGAATCTGGCGTCACTCGGCATCCACAATGGCGATCACGATCACCGCACAGCAACGCATCGAACATGCTTGTCCCATGGCATCAGCAGTCGTAATCTACTCGTACGGAGTATATACGGATGATCAGTATCCGTAAACTCGCTCCCGTCTTGGCCCCCCTGCTCCTATTCGTTCTAGAAGCAAAACCCTCGCCCGGAGCTCTCACGAACGACTCATGCTTCGACGCCCTGCGCCTTAATCCTACTACGTATAGCTGGCACCGGTGTTCGAATCACTGAGATGACATGAATCGTGTGTCTCACGTCAATACCCCGTATCCGTATCATTTACTATATCCACGGATAGACTAGGCAAACAAGACCATCGATCCCGACTCGAGCGAGCTTCCCACCCCGGACCCACCGCCACAGCTCGCGGGAAAAGAGGATTTTTTACGTAGCTGAAATTCACATGTGGTCCATCATTTCCAACTTTTTTTGCTGCGAAGTCGGAGGCCAGCCAGCCCATCGTGAGAATTTTTGACTCTTCTCTGGTCATGCTGGCAAGTCAGGGAAATAGGAAAACGGCCTTCATGAACCTCTGAACGAAGACGACGATGGTCTCGTCAGATGCCAAGAAGGAAGAGTTCCACCTCCAGACCGAACTCTCCTCCACGGCCTGTCTCGGTGAAGGATACACACATCATCGTCGTCGTCGTCTCCCTCTTCTGTCCGTACTATGCGATGTAAACCCCAGAAGAGGGACAAAGTAGACCCACTCGGGCCAGGAACACCCCACGACCAAGGCAATGATGCCATCACGCAACCTCCGGTCTCGCCTTGACCATTGAAAAAAAAAAAAAAGAGCTTTGCGGTAGATGAAAATCAGAAGCTTGATACATAGCTCTCTATGACTCTGAATGTGGGGTAGACAGAGTATTTCACCCCGGAGGCTCCCATCATCCCCTTGGCTGGCCAGCGTTCCTCGAGGTTTCGCACCGTCAGCTTCGCCCTTTTCGTCCTGAAGCATCGTCGACTCGGACAACAGCAGACAGCCATGGCAGCCTACGACTCGGACAGGCAAGCCCACTCCATCGGGCCGGCCCACGACGGCGCCCACGATGTCGAAAAGTCCGGCCAGCACCAGCGCCACCACCACGACGACGACAAGGCCGCCATCCTGGAACCCCAGCTCAACGTCGGCGGCCACGGCCGCACCCAACGCCGCCTGAGGGACTACCAGGTCACCATGATCGGCTTCTGCAGCGGCATCGGCACGGGGCTCTTCATCGGAACCGGCTCCGCCTACGCCAAGGCCGGTCCGGCCGGCCTGCTGCTCGCCTACATCATCGTCGGCTCCGTGCTGTGGGGTGTCATGCAGAGCATCGGAGAACTGGCGACGCTCGTGAGTCTCTCCATAAATCACACGATCCTCCGGAACCGAAGCATGTCTGACACATACGCGCGCACCCAACCAGATCCCAACCGCCGGCTCGTTCCCCCACTGGGCAACGCGCTTCATCGACCCGGCCGTCGGCTTCTCCCTCGCCATCTCGTACGGCTACTGCTACACCATCGCCATCGCCTCCGAGGCCTCGGCCGCCGCCATCCTCGTCTCCTACTGGACCGACGTCACCCCGGCCGTCGTCATCACCGTCGCCCTCGTCCTCATCCTCGCCTGCAACCTCGTCAACGTGCGGTGGTACGGCGAGACCGAGGTCGCCGGCGGCACCGTAAAGGTCCTCTGCTTCGTCGGCCTCGTCTTCACCTCCATCGTCATCACCGCCGGCGGCGCCCCCAACCACGAGGCCATCGGCTTCCGCTACTGGAACAACCCCGGCGCCTGGGTCGAGTACGACGGCATCGCCGGTTCCACCGGCCACTTCCTGGGCTTCCTCGCCGCCTTCGTCAACGCCTCCTTCTCCTTCATCGGCATCGAGACCGTCGTCATCGCCTCGGCCGAGTCCATCAACCCCCACAAGTCCATCCCCGACGCCGCCCGCCGCGTCACCGTCCGCATCGGCTTCTTCTACGTCCTCGGCGCCCTGCTCATCAGCCTCGTCGTCGACCCGCGCGAGGCCGGCCTCGTGTCCGGCTCCGGCAACGCAAACAGCTCGCCGTGGGTCATCGCCATCCGCCAGGCCGGCATCAGCATCCTCCCGTCCATCGTCAACGCCTGCATCCTCGTCTCCGCCTGGTCCGCCGGCAACTCGTACTGCTGGGTCGGATCGCGCATCATCGTCGCCATGACCACGGACAGGCAGCTGCCGCAGTTCTTTGGCCGCACCAACAAGCAGGGCGTGCCGTACGTCGCCGTCGTCGCCGCCTGGCTCTTTGGGCCTCTGGCCTACCTGAGTAAGTGGAGAGCCGCCGACGCCGTGGAGGCTCCAGACGCCTTCCAGCCCTTCACACACACCAAAAGCTAACGTCGTCCCAGGTCTCGGATCCGGCGGTGCCGCCGACGCCTTCAACTGGCTCCTCAGCCTGAGCACCGTCGCCGGCCTCATCGCCTGGGCCACCCTCTGCTTCTGCTACATCCGCTTCCACCGCGCCATGAAGGTCCAGGGCGTCAGTCGCGACAGCCTCCCCTGGAAGGCCCCCCTCCAGCCCTTTGCCGCCTGGTACGGCTTCGTCGGCTCGACCGTCATCACCCTCGTCGCCGGTTTCTCCGTCTTCCTCGACGGCAACTGGTCCACCGCCGACTTCATCTCGTCCTACATTGGCATCCCCATCTTCATCATCCCCATCGTTGCTTGGAAACTCGTCCACCGCACAAAGGTTTGTTTCTCCTCCCGGCTGCCGTCCTTTCGTGTGGTTTCCGATGCTGACCCGAGTAGTTCGTTCGCGCCCACGAGATCGACCTGTGGTCTGGCCGTCTCCCCGAGTCCGAGTGGGTTCCCGAGAAACCCAAGCCCGCAAACTTTCGCGAGCGCGTTGCCCAATGGTTCTCATAGTATAGATACCCAGACGAACTCTACATGCAGCCCTGGAACCTGCGGGGCGGTCCTTGCAAGTGTACACAGCTTCTTCGTAATGAAACGCCAAAAGAGCGTTAACCTGTTCATCTTGAAGAATCCTGTGGCTCACTTCTGGGGCCGACTTGACCGTTGCGGCCGCGAGTAGACGTCCCTTCATCGCCAATGATGGTGGAATTCTGTTAAAGTACTGAAGGCCTTCGCTCGGAGGCCATCACCGACTCTACGATGATGATGGTGATCTCCAGGCTGGATGAGCGGTCTTGACTTCAACACCACTCGTGACCATGTTTAGCTCCAGACAGGTGCCATTAGACAGACTCGACCGAAGACAGCTCTGGACTGGTCATCATCTCGACATCGACTCTCCCCCGGAAAGCCGGCATCCTACCTGTTGCCTCAACTACAAGACAGCTGCTGGCAACTCACCAACTCCATATCGATCAATTTGTCTTCACAGCCCAAGTAAATGCCACATAGTACCTACTGCAACTCCTGCCTCAAGGACACGGGCAGACTCGAGCCCGTCTCACCAGCGAACCAATGGATCTATCCGATGCCCCAGCAGCCAGGCAGCAGAAGCAGAACACATCTACCCTCGTCTCCATAGTCCATACCATCTCCCGATCGATCAAAACACAGCGAACCTGCCGCACCCTGTATCACATCCAGTGACACGGTCCATCTTCTTCTGACGTCAAACCTCCATCCGCAATGCCACCCAGCCTCCAAAGCAACACCCCCCAGCGTTGTCCTTGTGGGCCGCCTCAAGCTTACAAAGCCCCCCATGTCTACTCGCTACCCCGCCAGCGCCTTATCGCTCTATCTCAAGTAAACGACACGGACACGATCCACTGGGGAAGGTTGGGGCATTGGTAGCGGTAGTGGTGGTGAGGTGAGGTGTGACCATCAGAATAAGCACCCACCATCGCGAAATCGAGAGGCAGTGTAAAACGCCTACTGGCATGTGTCGGAGTCGCCGCTGCGAGACACTTCACACACAGCCAGGGTTGTCGCACGGGTCGAGGACGACAGGGGGGGGAGGATGCAAAACCCGACGAATACGCTGCGTTGGGGGCCGCAAAACCGACCGTCTGCGAGCGTCTTGTACGACCCTATGGGTGCGTCAAGACACCAACGACAAGGTGGTGACAGGGGATTCTGCGCTTAAGCACCAGAGCGCAGCCTGAATTCCATCCTGCGGTTGCAACAGAGGCTCTGGTCGAGAAATCATGACGCGCAACGGACATGGCCATCCTGGGCACACATGACTTCTTGACCGCCGCGTGTTGGCAGTACGCAGTAAACTACATCAGACTACTCCGCATGGTAGACGTGTTGACGATACGCGGTAGATATCCATACTACCGTGTACGTCGTGTAGCGTCGTCCATGTATGCAGGCGGCGCATTGAGACTCTCGGTTCCATGCTTGGCGTCAGCACAACATTGATCAAGGGAGCATCTTACTGAAAGCGGTTTGGCTCATACTGCAGAGATCTCGGCCCTTCCGTTCGGCAGCACTCATTTCACGGCGCAGCCCCCCTGCTGAGGTTTGAGGTTTTCGATTTTGCAACCCGACGGCCCCATTGGAGTTGTGTACGACAGATCGTGTCCCACGGCCCGGGGTCTTGCTTCGGAGTTCGGACTCGAGTCGATCGAGCTGGAGTCAAGACATGTTTAATCCACGGAGGCGGGGCCCTGATGAACTTTTAATCTCGACTGTTCACGATCTCGGATTGACCGGATGACGGTGAAATGCCCGCCGTTGCATCGTTATCGAGGCGGACCGCTCCATACGCTCACACTACTACTGCTCGTGCTGCTGCTGTGCAGGCCAGGGATCTCGGGTGGACCAGCGAAAAGGCGGGCAATCCCTCATTTGGAGGACCGTGGCAGAAATAGAACTGCCGTGCTACATTGGCCTTTGATGATGATTAATGTTGGTAAGCCATGTGATGACCAACATGATGTATCAGCAGGATCTGTCCACCGTCTGCTCCATCGTGATGCTCTGCCAATGGCGTCAGTCTCACGGTTCACCGAAAGAACGGGCAAGGGTCCTCGCTCGCAGCCTTTGACGTCTGGGAGTGTTCCCATCGAGGGCCTTTTGGTTGCAGCCCAGACCCGAGGCAATTAGGGAATGGACCAGAGGTGCCGTGCCACATCGCCGCCTCTGCAGAGAGACGACGAGGCGTAAGCGAGGTAGGAGGTGATTTCCCATCCAAATGTTTGCGTGCTGCCTTCGGCCGTAGACCAAACAAGGCACCCAATCTGTCAGTGGTCGAGACTCGAGTGTTACTGCCTATGTCTGTCGACCTCCGAGGTTGAGCGCATATACTCCCTTCACACGTAGGTATCGTGCTTGGCAGGCCGTTGGACTCTACTGCGATCACCTGTCTTCCAAGCACGAAGCAAAAGCCAAGGAGAACCGGGGCAGCAAGCTTGTGCGACGTCAACGTACGTCGGCGTGTGCAAATGCACCTAGCCGCAAAGGTCCGTCTATGTGCAGTAGTAATAAGGGCCAAGTCCAAGTCGAGGGCTTTTTGGGATGGTGTGTAGGGCTGGGTAAGGCTGTCTGGCTCACCTCAACGGCTTCCCGGCCCCGTCCCGTGTGCCAGCTCTTCGGCTGCTCTCACTCTCCCTCTCTCTCCCTGGGGTCCTGGGGTCCTGGGTCCCTGGCACAGCAGGATACGCCAGCGGTAGCCAATCTAAGCGCCCTTCATCGGGAAATCAGACGGACGTGTCTCTGGTTTAGGAATCCTCGCCCGCTGGGAATTGTCGATCTGAAGAAGGGTGGATGAAGTACCGTCGTGCCAGAGCTGCGCACTCACACCCTGCCCCGGCCGCACGGATTCGTGAGGCAGATTTCGGCCCCAAGACGCACGCTAGATATGCCGTCTTCGCGACATGGTCGTCCGTCTTAAAGACGAGTGCTCGCTCTTGATCCCAGAGTCTTGGACCATGACATCTCTTTGGCCATCTCTTTGGCCATCTCTTTGGCCATCTTCCTCTTGTTTCTTTTTGATGTCGAGAACGGAAATGTCGCCGACGGTTTGCAACTACGGCGGGAGCCAGATCAACTTCGTCATGTCCAAAACACCAAGTATTGCGCGAAACGAGCAGGCTGGAAACGAGACAGCCCCCAAGTATGTAGGCCCCCACCCCTCCCAGACGTGCATGACGGCGCATCGGCTGGCTGGTGGCAAACAGGCGGCTGACTGGAGCAGAGTCGCAAAGAAGGGTCCCCAAATACTCACCTTTGCTCTGCAAAGACGACCACGAGCCACTCGAGCAAGCGTTCCCAAAGTCCGGACCGGGTGTATTACATGTGAGTCGTCCTCCCCATATCTCGGAGGTGTGCCTCTTGAATATGAACTGACCAGCCACAGGCAAGTGAGTCGGGCCCTCGTCCGAGTAACAAGCGACAATTTCTCATCTCCATGCAGACGCAGACATGTCAAGTGCGATGAAACGAAGCCATCGTGCCTCCGATGTATCAAGTGCAGCGGATCGTGTGAGGGATACGAGTCCTCTCCCGGGTCGTCGTCGGCATCTTCGACGTCGACACCAAGCCCTGAAGCCGATGCGGGTATCAAGTGGACGGCCAACAAGGCCATTGCGAAGAAGAGACGACCACCGATGGAACCAAGGGTGCTACCTCGACCGAGTCCCAACAAAAGCGGCGGTGTTTCCGTGTTGCTTGAGCCGACGATGGCATTTTTCAACGACGAGAACGAGCGATACTACTTCGATCACTGGTTGAAGTATCGGAATCGCATGGGCGGGGGCTTCTTCGACGAAAGGCTGTGGAACGAAACCATCCCCCAACTCAGTCGACAGAACACGTCGGTCAGATACGCCATCATGGCCATCGCCGGCATCTCCCAGGCCATCAAGAACAGTCTCAAGCCGACGAACCCGGCCATCATGGGTGCCAACGGTCCACATTATACCAACGCCATGACATACTATAGTCGAGCCATCAAGGAGATTCGAGGAGCAAACTTGGAAATTGGTAGTCTGCGAGGCGCCATCGTGTGCTGCCTGTTGTTCGTCTGCTTCGAAGTCTTGCACGGCGACAGGAAAACTGCCTTTTTGCACATTAACAGCGGACAGCAGATGATGGACGAACTCCTCCGCAGATCCGAGCAAGAAGAATTCCAAGGCCGGAACGCCATCGGCGCTCCCGACATCGAGACAGATATTCTCCACGTTTTCCAGCGTCTCATCCAGCAGTCTTGGTCCTGCGGCGTGCTCCGCAAACGCGAGCCGTACGCGTCGGGCAGGCGGATTAAAAGCGAATTCGACAATGGCGATGTACAGAAGCAGCCCCCACGGGCATGGTGCTGCGAAGGAGGAACCGGTAAGCAGTGCGCCATCCACAAGATGCCACCCACGTTCCAGGATCTTCACGAGGCTCGCCGCTGGTTCGACGTGACCCAGCACTACGTGACGCACTCGTCCAACATCGTCTTCATGTTCACGCACAAGGGCCTGGGCGATGACTTCCTGTCCGAGTGCAACGAGCGCGTCCAGAAGCACCTCGTCGACATCGAGAAAGCCAGAGCCGGGGTCAAACCAGCCACGTCGGAGCAGTGGCAAGGCTTCAAGGACGCCCTCGAGCGGTGGCACCGTGGCTTCGAGTCCCTCTGGGTTGCGGCGCAAAACAACAGGTACTCGGACGAGAAGTCTTTCGCGCAGGCGGCACACCTCCGGACGCACTACCTGGCCATGTACGGCTGCGTCTGCTCGCCGCTGAGCTCCAGCTACGACGCGGTGGTTGCGCTGACGCCCACGTATCGTGAGATTGTCGAGCTATGCGACAGTCTCCTGCAATATCAGCAACGGTCGTTTCAAGCTTTTGAGATGTTCACCATGGACTTGGGTCCCACGTGGCCGCTGTTCATGGCTGGGCTGCGATGTCGCGACCCCTCAGTCCGCAACGATGCGATCCAATTGCTGCGTCAGTATCCCCGACGGGATGGGCTCTGGGACAGTCGGATATTCTATGCTATCACGGTGCGAAACCAGATGCTCGAGGTCTCCAACGCCAGGGAGGGTACGGTTGAAGAGCAATGGTGGCGGTTGCAGCATCGCTCTGCCTTTGTCGACGAGCAGGGGCATCTCGTTGCGCGAGCCATGGACAAGAACCCATCGACGGGAACGTGGGATTTTGGAGAAGATAGCCTGTGCCGGTTTCTGTTTGATTGAAGGTCTCTGCCCTGGGTGATGACGACGGAAATATTTGATTCTTTGCACAAATTGGTTCATGAGTCGTCGTCGCTATGAGCATGGACGAGGAAGGAAGCAAAGGTCTGGGTGGGAAGAGCGACGAGAATTCGGTCCCTGCCGTCGGAAGCTCGCTTACTAAGGATCAGTACTACAGCGTGTTTGGGAAGGCGCTACAAAGGAGCTGCTCCCCTAACTGTCACTGTGGACTTTTGACACCCACTGTAGCAGACTGCCTGAGGTACCTGTGTACACGGGCGCGTCGGCATCAATCAACTTCCATTGCATTCACGATGGCATCGTCGAACTTGCCAGACTACTGTCTAGGGCCGTGAATTCCTCGTATGTGGTCGTTGCTTGACTCCTTAAAAGCCTATGATCATTTAATCATGAGTCAAAGCAGTTCAACCACGTCAAGTCAGTCAGAATGCACTCCGTATAGGAGATTCCCTGGAGGCGTTAGACAAGCTTCGCAGCAAGCCTTCATCTTGATGCCTTGAAGGCTTCTGCCATCACCACCAACCATCTTCCTTTTGCGCCAGGTATATCAGCCGGTATGATACTGTACCGGTGAACTTCTGACGATATTAGCTGGCTTCTTAGATTACAACTCGGTCCGAAGATGGCTAAATACTTCACAGTAGGCTCAAAGAGGCGTGTGGCTACCATCATCCAGTATGTGATGTAGAAATTCCGGTCAGCGAGCGAAGACAAGATACTCACGTCTATAGATGCTAAAAGGGTTGAATTATCTAGTGCGGCAGCAATACCGTATCACCGACCTTGGAGTAGCTGTACGGGGCTAGGACAGAGTCCGCTCATGTATGCTGCCATTTGATTCATCGTCAGAACCATCAACTGCTGTCAACAAAAATGAGCTTGGCCTGCGGCGTGCCTACCGACCTGGCCATGTCTAGCTGAGCCTCCAATTTCAGAGCAACTTGTTCTTGTTCGTAGACTTGTTCGTAGACTTCTTCGTAGACTGATCCTCCATCAGAGAAACCTCTGTGTTCTGTAACGACAAAGACCAAGCATACGGACATCAACAACAGCGTGATGGTTGAGGTAGAAACATGCATCGTCTGATGGATACCGCCTCGATCATGTTGCGAGTCGGTGGTAACATGGCTTGCTTCATCAAAACACAACCATCTGCACCAGCTTCTAGGCCATACAACCCACCACACGACGTGAAGTCGTCGAGAAGCAACCATCATAACCTCAGGTTCATCTCTTACATACCTCATCGACGACTTCACAACCCCCTCCAGTCTCTAATCAAACACATCAGTAGCATACCTCTCATTCCTCACCCCCTCGAACCACTTCTTCGCCCCCTCATAGTCCACATCCTTCAACTCCTCCTGCCCTCTCCCCTCCTTCGCCGCCTCCATGAGAATCTTCACACAAACCTCCTCAACAGCCTTGCCAACGCTCCTCGTCCCGCAGACATACAACTTGGCCCCCCGCGCCCAGACACCCGCCACCTCCTCTCGGTCGTGATACAACCTGTGCTGCACATACCTGCACCCCTCGCTCTGCCCCTCGTCCCGCGAGTACGCCCTCCTCACGACGACCGCCCCCATCTCCTCCCACCTCTCAAACTCGGCCCTGTACAGATCCTCCGCCCCGGGTCTTCTGCACCCGGAAAACAAAAACGCCGGCGCGAGGCTTCGTCCCGCGGCAATCATGGCCGCGCGCTCCTGCACGAAGCCCCTAAACGGCGCGATCCCGGACCCCGCCGCGACGAGGATGAGCGGCGTCCTCTCCGGCTCGGCGGGCAAGTGGAACGCCGCGTGGGAGGGGCGCACCGCCACGTGGAGCTTGTCGCCCCTTGTCAGGGCCGAGAGGTAACTCGTCGCCACGCCGACGTGGCGGCCCGCGCCGGAGAGCGATGGCTCGTCGAGGAGGCTGTAGGTCAGCGTCGCCTGGGACGGGTTGCGCAGAGGCGAGGACGAGATGGAACTGTTTTTTTTTCGGGTCAGCGTGTGATGTCCATCTACCGGCTGGTTTCGGATACTTACTATTGCCGCGTCCGCATGGGCGGCAGCATCGCCAGAAAAGAGCCAATGGGCAGATCGACATCCGCGTACTTCTCCAGCAGATCCAGCACGGTGACCCTCTTCTGCGTGACGTCCTCGTGGTACCGCTCGCCAGACAGCGCTTCGAGCGCGTTCCTCGTCTCCTTGCCATCCGCGGCCTCCGCCAGCGCCGCAATGTTCCGCCTCGTGGCGGGTTGCGCGAGCTCGACGTACGCGCTGAGAACGTCAAAGGCCGAGATGGTTTGGTTGACGGGCAGCGGCATGCTCCTGTTCCCGGAAATCGTCAGGCACGCGTCCCACGCCAGCTTGAACCTGCGGAAGGCCCTGTCGACGTTGGCCCGGGGATTCAGGGGAAGCACGGCGAGGTAGTCACCGGCGCGGTAGGTCGTGTTGGCCGGGAGCTGGACTTCAATGTGCTTCTTCCGGCCCTCACCGGAAGCTACCAGCGTCTTCTCCTCGGCGACGACGGCTTCCTGGACGTCTTGTCGGAGGGTCGAGGTACGGGGGTTGGAAATCTGCACCGTAAGGCCAGGGTGCGCAACGCAGCCGTCCTGGTCCTCGGACACGTTGTACTTTTCGGCGAGCGCAGGCCAGAGGACGTCGTCCTCCCAGACCTCAAAGTCGCTAAACATGTCGCGCTCGGAAGCGTCGGTCAAGCCCATCGGCGCCAGCCGGGTCGCGCCGTGTTTCTCCATGGTACTGTCGACCAGCTTGGGAATGCGGTGGAAAGTCTGGACCCAGTCCCGGTGACCGCATCCGAATACAGCATATGCGGCGTCTTTGAGCTCGTTGGCCTTCAGGCTCTCCAACCAGGCCACAAAGTGTGCGGCGTTATCTGGTGGCTGTCCCTCATATGAGGCGGTGATGATGACGGCCGGGTGGTCCTTGGGCAGGTTCTCGCGAGCATCGTCAGCCGGAGCAATGACGGTAGCGTTGAATCCGTGGGCTGCCGCGTCGGTGGCGAGACGTTGAGCCAGGGCTTCACAGGTGCCGCTGTTGGATCCGTAGTAAACACTCAGGGGCTTCCCCGAGTCTCCAGCTGCGTGGCCATTGGTGTTTCCGTTCGTCTTGTGTCCGTTGGTCTGTCCAGGTCGTGACACCAGTGTCATCTTGTTCGAGACTCTACCTGAGAGACGGTGCTCCAGCTCGGTCGGAGACAGACCGTGACGCAGAGACGCACGCATGTAAAAGTCCTTTGGCTTGATGGTGAGGGTCTCGTGGATCTTGAGCTGATAGTTGGGATCGTCCATTGTGAAGTTGAAGTTTTGCAGCAGCATGGCTGTCGCAAGCAACGCTTCCTGCCACGCAAATGGGCGGCCGATACAGGCTCTCATGCCGTTTCCAAAAGGCTTCCACGAATTGGGAAACTCCTTTTGCAGACGCTCAAAGTTGGCATCCAGCATGCGTTCGGGCTTGAATTCCTTTGCGTCCTCCTCGCCATACACCAGAGGATCTAGATGCGATCGGCCCAGCATGCAGCCGATGGGCTCACCCTTCTTGACGGCATACTTGCCTGCGATGAGCGTGTCTTCCCTTGCTTCGACGCCAAAACCGGGGATGGTGGCAGAAAGTCGAAGGGTTTCTCGTAGGACCTGTGATTACGTTGAATTAGCGCTCGTGTCTCTTTCTTGAAATCATCTCGGGACGTACTCACGCCGTTCAGGTACGGCAACTTGGACAGATGATCAATGGTCACGGGGTCGGTTCCAATGACGTCGTCTACCTCTTGCTGCGCCTTACGGTAGGCCGATGGCTTCTTGAGCATCTCGTAGAAGGCAAAAGACAACAGGCCAGAGGTCGTCTCGTGGCCGGCAATGAGGAAGGTGATCAAGTTGTCGACCATACTCTCATCCGTCATCTTCTGCCCAGTCTTCGGGTCAACACCATTCATCATGGCTGACAGCAAGTCTCTTCGTTCTGTCGGATGCTCTTTACGGGCCATTACCACTTCGCGTGCCGTCTTCCGAAGCAGTTCGATATCGGCGCGATATTTTTGCTCGGTTCCCCGGAAGATGTACGAGTTGGCGAATGCTGGCCGTCTGTCTCTGTTCCCCGACTCGGTAAGAGCGTCGGCCATGGCCTGGACAAAGGGGTGAAGCTCCTCGCGGTAGTACGAGTTGAAGCGGTAGTCCATAGCGCAGAGGGCAATGGTGTCGAGAGTCAGGCGGGTGAAATCTTCCGAGGCCAGGATGGGGACAGAGGGGCCGTGACGCGCCCACTTCATGACCATTTGGGTGGCGATATCGTACATCTCGTCGAACATGCCGCGGATAGTGACGGGACCGAAAGCTGGAATGAGAATCCTGTGGGCGATGCCCCAGTTTGGCTCATCTTGCCTGGCCTTGGTGACGTCAGTGGAGGTCAGGACGATGCTGGCAGCAGGACTCTCACGGTAAAAAGACCGTCTTGGACGATATTTCTCACTTGCTACGTAACGTATCAGTTTCTCGTCTCTCGGGTTGGAAGGAGGGTTTCTTACATTAAGCACATTGTTTAGCGTCTTGATGAATCGTGACTCGTCACATACTTCGTTGACAAGGGCCTGTGTGTTGACAAAGACCATGGTCTTGCCACCGGGGAAGCGCAACCTGTAGATTTCACCTGGAGGGCATCAGCAGTTGGAAGCGTCTGAAAGAGTTTATTTCCGTACCATAAGTGTCAGCTAGGCGGTAAAGGTCCAACAATGGGTTCTCCGGGTTGAACTCTGCAATGTGCCCCAGGAAGGGGATACCCCTGGGCTCGGGAATAGGCACCTCCTCGTTCGCCATGGCTGCCGTTGACGGTCTACTGTTGGAAGTCGTGAGTGGCGCACCGCAAATCGAACAGAGATTCGGTTGGACTGTCTTTCCCTGCAGAGGAACGCCTGGCAGGGAGCGGATTCTTATACTGGATGCAACGCCGAGAAAGGACAGAGGTCAGATCAGTCAGTAGCAGAGGGTACGCTGGATAATCGCCGCCAAGGTCCCTCGGTTCGGTGAATTGACGAACTCGAGCACTACTATGTACAGGCAAACAGGGTATTCACGGTTGGGCTTTCATTATTACACCAGTTAGTCTGTGGTCCCTGTCGGCGACCCGGTTTGCCGGGGAAGTGGGATCATGGATTACCAACGTCCAAGGGAGCCATGGGACGGCGACTGTGGGATAAAGCGGGCCGTCTATGATAGCTCCTCGCGTACGCAAACCTCTAGCGATACTTGGGATGGCGCTGTACAGAGGACGTATGTAGCTGTACATAAGACCTACTACTCCGTCCTGCTGCGAAGAATCTGGCAGCGGAAACCCCAGGACGTTGAGCATGGAACTGAGGCAACAGCTAAGTAGATGGATAGCTGCAGTAGTTTGGAGGCCATCCTCAAAGTCCGCAGCGAGTATCGGTATCCGCCATGACTGTGACCTGGAACCTGGAAGCGGCAGTAAGCACTAAGTCGGTTGAAGCCCACATATTTACGGCTCAGGCATGTACAGCGCTGGCTTTGGGAATGGGAGATTCTGTTCCATCTCTCAAGATGAGCCCATGCAGGGTGTGGCTGAGTCTGAGACACCACACCGCGGACGATGAGAGCTGGCGTCTTTGTCGGTATGCCTTTTGCAGGTTGCAGCTTCTCGTTTCCTTGGACGCATTCATATTCCCGTTTCCCGTCAGTGCGCTCTTTGATGTTCCGGGTCTCTACTCGATTTCCTGGAAGGCCACTTGGCCTCGTTGGCGAAGGGCACACGACGACTGCCATTCAGCGACGTCGAGTGACGAACAGAGGAAACGGAGCCGCGACCGCTGGCGAATAGGACTCGGCGGTTCGCGAAACGTCGCCTCCGTTCCTGAAAAACGACCTAGGTTGACCAAAAGGTCCTAGCGAACCTGCTGGTCATCGAATGTGAGGAAGCCCCCGCTGATGCCATCCCGGCCGATGCCAATTTTCTGGTGTAGCCAGCAGATCGTTGCCGCTGCGCATAAGTCTCTTCCAAGCACCGAGGTACTTCACCGGGAGCGGTCTGATGTAGAGCGCCGCAGAGCAAACGTAAGCTATTCCGTGGGCGGAGCAAAGGATGGAAAATATGGCCGTCGGAATAGGCGATGTAAAGCCGGCTGGGTCTCTCATTCGCTGGCTTTCCGCTTTTGATTTTTTCTGAAGCCACCCATAATGATCCTTCTGCCAAGGTGTGTGAGAGGTCGAAATGCCGTCGAGCAGTTCGGCCGAGAAATGTGTGGCTGCTTACGGCCCACATCCCGCAGGAAAATTGCCCGAAGCTGACGAGGCGCGTCTTCGGCCGTCTGATTCTCCGCCAGATGGTGGTTCTCATACGATGAGACCGAGATCTATAACCGATGCGTCATATCTTAGGACAGTCGTGGAGGTGAACCGGCTTCCACGATGGATCGGATACATTTCATATCCGAGACGGAGTCGGCGCAACGCTTGATAGCTCGATGGCCAAGACGTTTTTTCTAATCAACGGGTGCCCGCGGAGTGCGAATGGTCGTACAGGTGAATCATAATAGCCTATTGATTTTGACGTCAGATCCTTTGCAGCACGATTGTTGACCCAAATAGGAAAGTAATGGGCAAGTATACTGTTACGGGTGACGCAGTCTTGGGCCTTCGTAGGAGATTGCTTGGTATTAGCAAAAATACGACATGATAACGGTGCAGAGCAGCTTTGACTGAGATTGACTTGGTGACTGAGACATATTGACCATAATTTGAATGCTCGCGATGCTACAGAATGATGCCCCCCATCAGGGAAATAGAAGCGAGACCTACCACTATCAGGTCGCTATCGCTATCTCGCCTGCCGCCCGTAGACGCCGAGCGCCGGACGCCGGCTGCCCCACCGCGGGGTGCCGCCGGTGCCGCTGGGCTGTCAGTTGGCGAACGGCGGGGTCGCATTGGGCGACTAATGTCAGCTTTTCTCGTCACAGCCATCACCATCACCAGTCGTCCAGCAAAAGAATTGCACCTTGAGAGAGATCGCAGTCCTGCACAAGCCAAGCTCATCACTTGCTTTTCTCTCTTTCCACCAACTCACGGAAACCAGCCGCTACCATGGCTGACGTCAAGGCCAGTGCTGAGGCTCTCGTGCCCAAATTCAAGCTAGACCGCGTCCTCAACCAAGGTATTCCCACACCCTCTTCCTCCTCCTCCTCCTCTTCCTCCTCCTCCTCCTCCTCCTCCGTCTCTTCCTCCATCTTACTCCACATCCTCCGCCCAGCAACCTGACTCTCCCAAGACCAAGCAGGCCGCCGCACCTCTCTCCTCGGAACAATCGACTCTACCCCAGCCCTCCTCATCCTCGAACGCGCCCCCTTCCCAACCGACCCCTCCTACCTCGCCTCCACGCCTGCAACCCTCTCCTCCATCGCGAACCTCGGCGCAAACGACGTCTACCACTGGTACCTCGCCAACAGCGGCGCCTCCTCTACTACTACCGCAGCCGCCAACCCATCCACCGCCGACCTCAAAATCAACCTCATCTACCCCTGCACCGAATCCCACGTCAAAAAGTACAGCAAACAAGGCGTGCGCCTCGTCACCGAGTCGCCCGAAGTCTACCGCAACGCCGTGCGCCCCTACATGCAGCGCAAGCGCGACGAGGGCCGCCTGAACTGGGTCTTCAACATCATCGAAGGGCGAACCGAGGTCGAGGACGTCATCTTCCGCACCGAGCTTGGCAAGGACGGCGACGAGGGTTTCCTCCTGCTGCCCGACCTCAACTGGGACCGCAAGACCATCGACGCCCTGCACCTCCTCGGCCTCGTCGAGCGCCGCGACATCTGGTCCCTCCGCGACCTGCGCAAGAAGCACATCCCCTGGTTGCAGCACATGAAGGCGAAATTGTTGTCGGCCACCGTGACGAAGTATCCCGACGTCGAGGTCGACCAGCTGAAGCTCTACGTGCACTACCAGCCGACGTACTACCATTTCCACATCCACATCGTGCACGTGCAGCTCGAGGCGGGGGCCACGCAGGCCGTGGGCAAGGCCATTGCATTGGACAGCATCATGGAGACGCTCGAGGTCATGAAGGGAGACGGCGAGGCGGGCATGGAACAAGTTTCTCTTAGCTATACACTGGGCGAGGCAAGCGAACTATGGACAGAGGTGTTCGCACCGCTCAAGGGTTCTCGGTGCGGTACAGCTTCTCAATAGCGATGACGAGGTCGTTAACCCCCGCGCCGTGGGGGCAATCCTTCCACTGTCCGCCGTCGCGGACGCAGTAGAACTCTTCGTTGAGTCTGACGGTGCACGACTTGGTGACGCCGGCCTGCGGCTGTCAGCAAGGCTTCGGACTCGATTGTGGTCAGGCGGGATACTCACACTCTTGCTCCGGCGCACGCTGTCGCGCAGCATGCTCGTTCCGAGTGCGCCGTTGTCCTCGGTAGCGCAGTCGTTCAGAGCATTGATATCAATGGCATGCTCCAAGGCGCAGTCCTCGACGAGCGCACGATCGGGGATGGCGCTGTACTCCCGGGTCAAGCACATGGTGAAGCCGAGGTTGATCTTGGGATCGGGGTAGAGGTGGGCAGCGCAAAGCTCAATGATGTTTCCCATGCCTATGATTTGTCAGATCCGACGACGATGTCGAAACAGGCGTGCAATAGACGTACACTCGGAAGGGCCATGCATGCAGTCGATTCCGTCGTTCTCGGTCGGGCTGCGTTGATTTCCGTCAGGCGTCTGTCCATCTGTACAGTGAAGGCAACATGACTTACGTTCCAAGGTATGACAGGGTGAAGTTAACCTTGTCCTGGGCCTTCATCATGGTCGGGAGGACCAGATCCCTAAGACAGTCCTATGCGCCTTTAGCATCCTCTGCAAAGCTTGTTCACGATCAAAAGGGACTCACCCTGGCATCAGGACACTTGCTCATGATGTGCGCCTCCAGAGGAACCAGCTTGCTCTGGACAGCGACGGGGGCCTCCTGTGGCGCCAACCGCGCGCCTGTCGAGATCGAGGGGTTCTTGGCCAGGTGCCAGACCGTGTAAACCACATAGGCTGCTAGGAAGGCCAACGGCCAGAGGATCCTCTTGCGGACAACCCGCCCAGGTACAGGCATGTTTGGTGGCATGTTTGGTGGTGGTGCGTCGTAGGCTCGCTTCTCGTCCATTGCCGGTGTCGTTGGTAATGTCGGTATCGTGGTATCGAATCGCGAATCGGACTCGAACAGAGCCGAATGATTGTTGTATTCCTAGATGGCGTCTATCTTGCTTGGCATGGGTGGGCCGTGGCTACTAACGACAACGACTTGCAACTGGAGTGATGGAATGTGAGGTTGACACCCAAGGCAGGCCAAGGCGGGGAGTCGAGGTATCAGCACAACGTAAAACGGACTCTCTTACCCCCGATCGGAGGGAGCAGACTCTACTGCCTACGTAAGGAAGGTGTGTCGTGTGTCGCGAGGGGGCGTTGGAATTGCGACAGCCATGCAGGCCAGCACGGCACCTCAGGCCAAACAGATGGCCGGACGTCGGAGGGGCCGCTAGCCTGAAGAAGAAAGGTGAGAGCTTTGTACAGAGTACTTGCTATCACGTATGTTTCTGGCCCATGAAGAAGTATGGAGCTCGCCGGCCCAAGCTCCTCTACCTCTACCTCACCTTGACTCACCTTACCTTACCTTACTTGCTTACTTACTTATACCTCAGTAGGGATTACAAATGTTTAGCGCTTCGCCAAATTAACCACCTCAAGTAGGATTTACAGAGGTACCACCAGGGCCATCGAACAGCCTCTATTCAGAGGTCACTACCTACTGGAGACGTGTGGGTTGATCTTTACATTAACTTCATGTTTACCGCACCTATTTTACTATGAGCAATACATTCTCCAGATGTTCCAGCCAANNGATGTTCCAGCCAATTATGCTGTCGTGGGTCAAGCCGAGAAACTAACATATTTAATCCCTACTGAGGTATACCTTGAGGCCGGTAAGCGACTGCCTACCTCCGTACCTAAATACCTATCTTAGGCTTGAGAAGGCCATTTACGGTCGGAGGATCACAAGCTGCCTAACCTTCGGTCTTGACATTACTATTGAATATCCATCCGTATCGGTAGTTTTACGTTATTTGCCGAGGGCATGTGCCGCATCTGCCCCAGCTTCGCGAAGCAACTCGGACTAGATTCAAATCGCTTCCTTTAGAGACCTTGCTTCTCAAGAAATAGGCGTGAATCCTTTAATGAATTTTAAGGTAGTAAATCCAGAAGTAAGCACTTTTAAGCTTGTAGGACGAAGTAGATGTAAGAGGCTATACACTGGGACGTATCCAGCATCTCAGCGACATTTTCACCACCAAGTAGATATCTAAAGCTCGTCCAGCGAACCTCGTACCCTGCGCAATATCCGCCAATATTTCATCACCCTTGCGAGCGGACGTGACTTTACATCCCGTTCGGAAATGGAGAAAGATGATTACCACGTATGGTTTTGCATCGCTTATTCCTTGTGACTGCTTCCTCATAGGGCTACTAGATCAACTCCCGAGACCAACCGCTGATACTGGCCTATTATTCCTCCTTCTCACCCACTTTGGCAACACTCTGGACAATAGTGGACAATAGTCATGAGACGGACGGACGAACTGATAAAGCAAGTGCCCTGGATCTCTAACTAAATGGTCTTCATATACAGCACGGTCGACCATCCCACTTTCCATGTGGCGAGGAACGCCTTGCGTAACACTGCGCCTATGCCTCCTCTCCGTCGTCTATACATGTTATTTGACTGTCCAGTTACAATCTCTTCGGCCAGATCATCCAAGTCTATCTTCAACTAGATGTGGAGGAATTGGAAATGGAGAAGCCACACAGCAGCACTGCTCCATGCACATCACCGCTACTTACGAGCCCCTTTTTCCAACTGTCACTCCGTAGGTTTCGACAGACGTCGGCGTTGACGTCTAGAGATGATATGTAAAAATGATCTCTCAAGCATAGGCGTGTCAGTTCCCTGTTCATAAAACCAGCGTCCGCCACTATCGTCCGTCATAGTGTGCGTTTACTCTTCCTCACTACCATACGTTATCTGTCTTTCGTTGCTTTGGCCTAGGAGATTCCAGTTCCAGACGGATCTAGGTTGTCCACTTCACCATCATGACGTCCAATGCCTTTTTCGAGGCTGTTTCGCTGCCTTCTTGACTGCTTCAGCGCTCTCTGATAAGAACATTTCCCATACATAAACTTCTCCGGACTTATTCACCTGTTATTCCCACACTACTCCTTCAACCTGATCTACCTCATCTTTTAATATCTCTCTCTGGCCCCCTTGGTCATAGCGGCAAACATCTCGGTGAACGCTGTCAGAACTGTCGTTTAGCTCGTTCAGCGTAGGTATTCACTGCAGGATGGTCCCACTGGTTGAACTCCCCCGTGGGCATGATGCCAAAGTACCTTTCCAGATTCCTTGCACAGCCGCCGAATTCAGCTGCTGTCTGTGAATCCCACATCTAGCGTTATTTACGGAGGCTTTCTTCTTGTGAGACAGATATGTGTTTCCTAAGCTGTAGCAAAACAGCAAATCTGGCGGCCACGATGCCTAACGCGCCATTGCCATCTGGCTATCCTCATGATGCTCTCTAGGCTTCTTTGACTATCGAACCTGAAGCTTGGCCCGAGGGTCCAAACAAAATTTTCCATGTTGTTCTTACTATCATTCTTACCCTTGTACTTGTCTCTGATGTTCTCTGTTCTTTACCTTCTGGAACCTGTCACCTTTCGCCTAATTTTGTTCTCGTTATCCTCCTCTCGGCCTTGCTGGGCATTTTCGTAGGATTTCTCGTCGTTGACGGCCTTGAATCTGTCTTCGGTGCCATACGGGCTCCAGATTGTAGTCATCGCGAGGATGATGTCGCCATGCAATTTTTGGCCCTTCGAACCAGACATGTCACCATGCATCTCAGTCTCTCGTCTTCCTCCTCTGGACCGAATATAAAATCCCCAAATGAAACGAGGCAATACAGTTTCGGGTGCTATCACGTCAAAAGAGTCAGAAGCAGCATGCCTGCCTAGTTAGCCCCTCCTTGGATGCCTCAGATTACTTTGCAGCTTGCGCAGCTTGCGTAGCTTGCTGGTGACTGGACACAGACTTATCAAGACCTAGCGTTAGTTGAGTACAAGATCATTCCAGTTGAGAAAATCGAAAGAGAAAAAAAGTGAAAAAAAGAAAAGACCAAGAGGAAGGGGAAGAGGAAGAGGAAGAAGAGGAACTGCTTGGCGATGGGTGGGTGCTGTTGTTACGGTATATGGTGTCGACTACAAGGCGTTCAGGTCTTGTTCTCTTGCTCGTTCAGCGACTCGACACGCCTCGTCCCGTGTCTGATGCACTTTGGTCTCGCAACTTCAACTTTCTGCCTTATCCCAACTTGCAGCAACTGCACAAAACATCGCAGCCTCTCCCTTGGATAAAGTAAAGCCGTCGCTCGGTTGTGGTGGAAACGGCAGCATCTACGCTTACGCTTAGCAATCGGACCTAGATGTCGGCTGGAATTGGACGAAAATGGGCCATGACCGTCGGTCTCAAATCGCTGCCTAGCCCGTGAAAAGAATGGACGAGCATACAGACGAATCCTAAACATTTTCCATTGCATTTTCGCAGTCTCGAAGCAATTCATGCAAACATCCTGCCGAGGAAACCGTTCTTGCTGGAAAAAAAAAAGAAAAAAAAAAAGAACACAAAAAAAAACCCCCATCGACGTCATGATGGCGGGGTTTGCGTGCCAGTGCTCAACCCCACCAGACGCATCTCATGCAATTCCAGGCCTTGCAGCAGAGTAAGGAATAAGGCGATGATATATTAAACTACTGTGGGCTTCGTACAATTCAACTTCGGTCGTCGACGCGACGTACGACATCTCATATTGACGTGGTACGACACGGCGAAACTGGGTCCAGTGATGAATCATAGACCACACGCATGACACCTCACACACTCTCGCAAACCTCACTCTTACAACACCACCCTCTCCTCCATCAACCACGCTTCCATTCCATTCCAAAGCAACCAGAGACTCATGAACGCCGTCCGCTCCGCAACGCGCCTGGCCCAACTCACATCGCACATCTCGCCCACAACCATCCGCACCATGTCGACAACCTCAACACCCAAGCCGGCGCCCTGGCGCGCAGCCTTCCTCGGTGACGTCTCGGAAATGGCCTCACCCGAATTCACCCTCGCGACACTTCACTCCTCCTCCTCGGATCCCAACAGCAGCAGCAGCAGCAGCAGCAGCAGCAGCAACACCTCACCGCGCCTGCGCACCGTCATCTTCCGCGGCATGTGGGCAAACCTCCCCGTCAACCCCAAGAACACGGCCAAGCTCAACCCGCCCGCCTTCGACAGCGACGTCCTCACAATCACCACCGACGCGCGCATGTCCAAGGTCGCCGACTTCTACACCTCCCCCCCGTCCGCCGGCAGAGGCGGCCCGTCCGGCGGCGGCGCCCCCGTCGAGGCCTGCTTCTGGACGCCCTCCAAAGTCCAATGGCGCATCCGCGGCACCGCCTACATCGTCGGCCCGGACATCGCTTCCTCCTCCGCCGCCTCCGTCCGCGAACTTCTGCAGTCTCACATGCGACCCGTCCCGCCCTCCGAGTCCGAAACCCGCCGGCGCGACCTCGACGACGCGGTCCGCCAAAACATCGTGTCCGGTTCCGAGGGCGACAGCGACAGCGACAGCTGGTCCTTTGAGCGCGAACTCACCGCCCACTTTGGCAACCTCAGCCCGGGCATGCGCGGCAGCTTTCGCAACCCGGAACCCGGCACCCCGCGCGCCGCCGACGGCCCGCCCGACGAGGACCACCGCCTCGGGCAGAAAGTCACGGACCTCCACGACGAAATCGCCCGCCAAAACTTCCGCGTCGTCGCCGTCGTGCCGACCGAGGTGGACCAGACGGACCTCAGCGACGCCGAGGATCCCCGGCGCTGGCTGTACCGGCTCGTCGACGCGGAGGCCGGGTGGGAGAAGACCGAGTTGTGGCCGTGAGCGACTGCGGCGGTGGTGGGGGGGTAATGGGGCGTGTCCGAGAGAGATAGAGAGCATGCGTGTACGTAGTATACTCGTTGGTCACGTACGCAGCATTCGCATGTGTGTCCGAATGCACGTTGGACTGTTGGTGGTCGGAGGGCGGCAAGGCTGTATGCAGGCCAAGATGGCGGCGGTCAATGGCTTTACCGCCATGCCGTGTCAACAGAAGCAACAGAGTCCTGCTCGTAGGGTCGCCATATCCAGCGTCTTCACATTCATCTTGCGTGTCTCTCACTTCACCACCGTGCATTCACGTCCGACACCACGGACATTCAGGCAGTAATTATCACGGTGCAGCAGGAGGGCGGGGGGCAGCAGAAGAAGCACTCCCGGTGTCCGCGCAGGAGACGCAACGAGGGTCGCAACGGGGTGGCTGACATTGACATCTGTTCCAGAGTGAACCAACTGGCCGAGCCGTGCCGTGCTTACCACCCCCCCCCTCACCGGTCGATCAAAAGGGGATACATCGTCCATATTACGCACGTTCTGTGCCCGATGTCTGTTGGCGCGCACGCAAGGGGTTGGTTTTCGATGGACCGGCCGGAGAGAGGATGCGGTTCACTCCAGTCTCCATACTCTGTACCATGTCCAAGCACATACGTAGGAGGAGGTAGTGAGCGGGCTCGTACTATGTAGGCGGGCAACCAACGGCAGACTCCCTCTTTGGGACATTGCTGCGTCGAATGGGGCAGCGTGGAGAGCCGTGAGAATGGCCCTGCTGCTCATTGAGCTCGGGAGAGGAGAGTGTCGCCTGCTTGTACCCAACTACTCTTCTCGCACACTGTGACTGTTGTTGGCATCTGTCTGCGCTGCAGTTGGGTGACCATGGCGAAGATGCTCCTCTACACATGTATTTGCTCGCGCAATACACTCTACAGCCTCCGCCGACCATGGGGTTGACATGTCTACTCACAACTGCTTCATACTGCGAACCGAAGCAATTCCGAGAGACAGGGTCAACATCGCCAGAGAAGCCTCTCCAAGTTCGCTCATGGATGGCCCTGGTTCGAGCCACATGGCATCTCCGAACAGAACACCGGCCCCCTCCGTGTCCCAAGCCGGCCTGTCCCTGGCAACAAGCTCACGAGTACGGATCATCCGTATAGGCACACAAGACAGTAATTACGGTACGGACTTGGGTTCCGCAGCTAGCTGCGTCAAGCTGGGCGACATCTCACATTTCATCGTCGACCGCTTCGTTGGAACATGAATCACGGCGTCCATCTTCTCCCAGATGAGACGATATTAACCCAACGTGGAGTAGAAACCAGGCCTACCAGCCATCCCCGACAGCAGCCAGAAATAAGGAGGCGTCAGAAACTGCGTGGCCACATCACCTCTCCAACTTTTCTCCATCGGATGAGGCCCTCTCCCACACACGCAGAGAGAGAGAGAGAAAGAAAAAAAGAGGGGGAAAAACCACATCGCAGGTTGCTATACTACTACTAGCACCGCGTCCGTCTCCACGCCTACTACGTAGTAATAAATCCCTCCCACATGGCAGCCATGTACGTAGTGAGGCCTAAACCTCATCAGCAACCCGCGCTCCACTCCGGATCTGGGGACACTGCTTCCGCGAGCCCTTGGCGTCGGCCGTCATTTGCGCTTACTACGTACAAGTTGTACTTGGTATGCTGTTGGTAGTCTGAGGGGAGCGCTTCGGTGGGCTCGTCTTCTTTTTCATCATCTTGGTGGGCCCCCCGGACGTGACGGGGCGGGCTCAATCATGCCATCTCTCGCCATCTCCTCCGTGACCAACAGGCAAACCCCTACGGCTGTGACCGGTCGAGGCGACGACGTCTTGCTGGCCCTGTGGCAGGAAACAAGTCTTCAACCGCCAGCCAACAGCAACATGTGCTACATAGTATGAATGCTAGAAGGATTGCATGCCCTGGCTTCGGGTAGCCATGTCACAAAGAGTTGGCATCGGATCGAGGCTCTGGCTGCATTGGCCATGATTCTCCCTTGCCGTCATTCATACTCTGCTAGCTGACCAGTCATCAATATCGGCACAACAAAAGGTGAACATGGTTTGTGGGATTTGTCCAGCCCTCGGAAGTCTGGACGCGCCATCTCAGTCGGCCCAATGAACGAGGCTCCAGCACACGCAGCGTCCCCCTAGCCGCCGCCGAGACAACATCACGACATTTGTTGCCGTTGGTAGATGGGGCTTCGGTGACTTGATTCGTCCCCCTGGTCCAGCATCCAGTGCCTGCACGGGTACAATATTGTCTAGTAGTATATCCGTACGGATACTAGTACCCGCTATGTAGGTCCCAGAGGAGAAAAGAATCGGCCGAGGACCCGCCTCACCATACAGGCGCTGCAAAGACTGTGCAGCATCAGCATCGATGCAGGCCGGAACATGGCCCGAAGTTCTCAGTGACCCTGTGGCAGTGACATTGCGCTCGTGTCCTCTTGTCAGCTAATCAGGCACCTTAAAATAGTCTATATCGTGCCTTCAAGGGAGGTCCTGGAAACCTCGAACACGTACGCGTACTCCTCTGGCTCTCAGATCGCATGGCAGACGAAGACTCTCGTCCGGAAGCCTTCCGAATCTTCTGCTGACTTACCGATTGCAGCTTCGGCAGAATTACTGAGGCTTGTTTCTCCCGCCTCCGCATACTTCAGCCAACGCGTACACGCTGGCCGTGAAGTTCCGCACCAAATTCGCGAGCCAATCCGGAGGTGGTCCGACACTGACGCGACAGCTTTCAACGTCAGGCTGACGAGTCTGTTGCCTTACACGCGCAGGAGAGCACCGATTCGGAGCGGTGCCGTGGCCTCTCTCGGACAAAGCAAGTGACAATGTCGTGAATCCAACTTTATCGGTCGCATTGCTGCTGCTCGTGTGTGCGCGTGTGGGTGTGTGCTGACGTTGCCTCTGTAGGGCCGAGTGCTTCACCGTCATTCTCACATTGCCTCGTCTGTCCGGGGCACCCTGGTCCGGAGCTACTGCGGTACACAGCAATTAGGCAGCGGGTGCTGCTGGCAGACGGCCTGGCATGTCCATACTTGTATGTAAACACGTAATGGCAGTAATGATGAGCTGCATGACAAAATCGACCCGTGAGACCACAAGCGGTGTATGAGACATGCGATGAATTTGCTCGCGAATCTTCACGGCAGTATTCTCGCACAATCCTCGCCGAATGGTCACCATCCGCTGTCTGTCGTTGGCGTTTCGAGAGTGGATGAGAGAAGCGCCTGATTTACCACAGTACGCAGTACACCCCACGCCACCATCACCGTGCCGATCAGATTTAAGCTCCAACTGACTTCGGACGTTGCCCCGTCCCTCAACGGTGTACCAGTATTACTCCGTACACAAGAGAGTGTACAAGTAATGAGTACGCGACCGAGAGAAGATTCCGCTCGATAGGCCTTGGGACTCCATATATCGTGGGTCTCGTCGATCGTTGGTCTCGTCGACTTGAAGGCAAAGCTCGCCCCGTGTTGAACGCCCGAGATTCGCCGCGAAAGCTGAAGCAGCCCAGATGACATGTGCGCTCTGCCCCGGTCCCCACGTTCGCTCGGGGCACAAACACATCTGGGTGTATCTGCAGCGCTGGTTGGGAGCTAGCCTGGTTGACATCGAGTTCCTGAGTGACGCAAGCCGAACCCAGCGCCATCATGCCGAATGTATCATAGGATTTGAAGGAAGCCGCCTCGTCGAAAGTCAGACGTATTCAACAAAACGTCTGGGGGGTCCTGCGGGGGCTGACCCAGCGCTTGCTGAGAGTTTCACGATCATTGTGCCAGTTCCAACATGTCTGCTCCGGCTGCCCCGCGTGGCCGAAGCCGGGCAACAGTGTGAGCGTTGATACCTCCTCTTGTTGCCGAATGCTGGCATGCCCAGTCTCTCTCCAACTCATGCGCACGTCTGTACGCAAGTCGAAAAAAGAAGTGGGCGATACTCATGACATGTCATGAAATCGAACGCGTGGTAAGATCAACATGTCACCGGACGCTTGTTTGTAGGGGTTGCTGGTCGTGTGGTTCCTGGTCAGTGAGCTATCTTGCAACGAGACAACAGCAAAGTTCTCGATCGACGTGCCGAACAGCTCTGCAAGCTGCGCAAGGCGTTTCGTCGCCGGGTGCATGAAAGTGTCACGCATGGCTTGGCAGTTGACCGTTGGCAATTCAGACGACCAACATGGAGATGATCAAGTTCTAAGCTCGCTGGCGGATGGATCGAGCGTGAACAGACCCTTTCCCCTTCTCCTACCTATGCAGCGGCACAAGAATGATATACTGCTTCAGTCAACCATCTCGTGTCTGAGAATCCCCATCAGCGACTCGGGAAGAGAACGTATGCAGGGAGCGCTGGGAAGTATCGCTACAACCACGCCAATGCGCAACAGCAATGTGCCTTGCAACGGTCTCTGCGAGCCGTGATAATTGAGGAGAATTCGTGGGACGAAGTCAAGGGAGCCAGAGGCATGATCAGACACCCAGGGCCAGGGGCCGAGGAAAAGATGTGTGTGTTCCTGCAAGATGGATGTTTGATAGGCCAAACATATTGTTGTGCGTTTCGGCAGGAGTCATTGACGGCGATCTGTCTTGAGATTCAACCGCATGTCTCTGGAACGCGAACTGAGTTTTGTTGTGTAGGCAATGGCTGACTGCCAGTATGGCATAATTCAGGTTCGATTCCTATTGGAGATGCTGGTCCGTCTTTGCCTTTGGCTCAATTGAAAGCAACAAGCAATTGCCGCTCGAGAAAAAGGGCTCACGGCGGCGATCGACCGGGGCCGCTGCCGAAGGATGCTTCACCCTGCCTGCCCTCCAACTGTTGATTTGTTCGAGAAGTTCACGGGAAAGGGTGTTGGTGAGGCAGCGCGTTGAGGATCCACGCTGACCGCTACTGTGTACTTGTTCGTTGCCGGCCGCCGTTCGCCGTATTCGAACTCACAATACGCCGTGGAGCTAGCGAGCAACGCAGGCCGGCAGAGAGCGAAGAGGAAGGTTGCAGCAAACATACAACGATGGCACTATGCGTGCAGCGGAAGTTTCGGAGCGAAGTCAGAGACGGCCCTGGCCCGCTGATACAATGCGACCCTTGTTCTTGGCATCTCCAAGGCATCGTCCTCGTGCTCCGATCCGGCCTGAAATGATTCGATGTTGTCCAGAGTGAAGATAGTGATCGCGTCGGGCCTAGGTTTCGACGTGTAGTGGCATTCACTCGTTATGGTGAGTGTGTATAGTAGCGACTGCTGCAGCAAAGATTGCCGAACCAACCAGCCAGCAGGAGAGCAACAGCGAGACCGTTTTAGGTTTAGCAGCTTTTCAGCTCACCAGCATCGATCGTATGCCAACCACTGGTAGGCCTGGGATGTGCCGTCTTCGTTGACGCCGTTTAGAGATGGTTCAAGCTCAGACGGAGCGAGGACGCTACAGGCTACGGCGGAGATGACGGAGGCGGCGGTGCAACGCGGAGTTGGATCCGAAGAGCAGGCCGTGTCGACGAGCGGCCAGGGCGTCGGCGATCCTGCAGAGTTGCATCTTTACATAGAGTTTGCTAAGTTGCATTTCCAGGTCGTTTTCTGATGAAACCGAGTCTCGGAGTAGAACTCTGGCGTGTCTCTGTTTAGCGTTCATTAGGCGCTCTCTTGAGGCTGTTGCTGGATGGCGTCGTCGATGGTTGATCAGGATGGCAGTCGTTGTCGGTGTTGAGGCGTCCATGCCAAGGCAGCTACAGAGTAGCGACGCAACGGCCGTAAGTGATGACATTGACGTATCGGTAGATTTTGCGGAGGTACGATGGTGGCTTTTACATGGCGCGGCCTGCACGATGTAATACCATGAGAATCATTCTCACTGCGTCTGTCATGTACCCGTACCTATAATGTAGGCCAGACTCGCAGTGCCATGTACTCAGACAGGATTGGGTAGGAGGGCACTCTGCAAGGTTGTCTGTGAATGTCCGGAGTCAAGTCGTGGTTGCATTCCGGAGGCGGTGGAACATCGAAGAGCAGGCTTCCCGTGAGTATTATCAGATTTCGGCGACATGGTGAACGAACTTGTCTTTTGTTGGTGTGGCCTCGCCGACTCCACCGAGGTGCTGCGTATTCAACGTGGGTAGGGCCATGACAGGGTCTGGGGTATCGTTATATTTGAGATGTGCGCAGACGGTCGCAATTGGCATTGGATCTCCAGTGGATTCGGGCAGCGGCCGCAAATGCAGTCCTGAGACCATTTGTCGCTCCGAAGCGGAGAGCATACGGTATTGTATCCGTAACCAATATAATTCTTTTTCGGACTGGTATGCGAGAGGCCAAAACAGAACAGTACGATGTTGCTCGTCACCAGTAGGATTCGGAATGGCTAAGCGGTCGGTCAAGACAAGCATCCTGGGGCCGACTCCCGTGGACCGTACCTTGGTGCATCTCCCGTCGAGGGTTGGACCTTGCGTACGCAAGAAAATGGAGAAAGATTGCGAGACGGAGAGACGGAGACACTTGACATGGAGACGGCTGATATCGATTGAGAGCGTCGTCCGAAGTCGTCGGCCATAGTTGTAGAGTGACGACGGCGTCAGCATTTAGAATCTTTTGGCAACGAGACAGGAGCGAAGGGGAGGTGGCTTCGATCCGTCGTTAGCGCCCGTCTTTCCTTCCGATGATGGATGGGACGTATCTACATACCTTGCCTAGGTACGCAGTAGGTAGGCAGGAGAACTGTGACACAGCGCCACCGTAGCTCCGAGAGCGATGTAGGTTCTGGAAGGTGAAGTGCAGGGCTGACGGGAGCCCCTGCTCCGGTGTGTCTGTTCCATTTCGTGTCTATTCTTCGTTGCTGTTGGTAAAGTCATGCTGCCGATTCTCTGCTGTACAGTTTTCATCTCCAAGTACCGGATGATGTGAGAACAGGTGCATCGAATTGGATTGAAGCTGCAGTGGTTGGGATTGAATGTCAAGACAGGATGTGTAAACAGCTGCAGTGGAAGGCTGCTTCCCGTCCTCATGTCGCTCTATCCCGATTGACCCTTTGTTCCACTCCAGGAAAGGAGGAAGGCGGGCGAAGAATAGTACGCGTAGAGCACCTGCCCTCGCTCGCGCTTGCGTCCTATCCATTGAATTTAGCTGGATGTATTCTGGTACTTGTGCTTGTCTTTGTTTTCATGCGATTAATCGTATACTTTATACGGAGTACCATGTCCTCTTCAACCTTCCCCCTTCCCCCGTCTTCTGCGGAAGGACATGGGTTCGGGTAAGGTACACAGGCGCAGGAAACGCGCAGTACCTGCCTACCTCCTACCGTACCGTACTAGTATACGTATCCGTACAAAGCACTACACCTACAGGAAGGTATCCACGTTCTTCTCCACGCCACGCCACGGGCGTTTTTTCATCTTCGTTGTGGTGTTGCAGTGGTGGTGGTGTCCTCTCCTCCTCTCGTCTCGTCTCCTCATCCTCACCCAGTGATTTGAGGCGATAGACTACACCTTTTACCTCGCTGCCCTTGTCCTTGTTCGTCGGTCGTCTGTGTCCTCTCCACCCGCTGCGCGCCATCCTTGTCTCGTTCTCTCGCTGCCATGTCGACCACGTCCATGTAACAGTCAATCGATGCCCTACGCAGTACGCATCGCAGTAGGTATCCTGGCTTGCCTGGGAACAGTGCTAATATTACTTCTCCTCCTGACTTTTTGTTCTGGCTGCATTTGCTCTGCACCGCTCTGCATCGCTCTGCGTCTTGCATCTGCACCTCGCACAGCACAACACCACGCAACCAAAACAAACGACATGTTCGTTCGCTCAATACAGGCGCTCCTCAAGTCACGTTCCCTTTTTTGTGCCGCCTTACTCCGCTCTTCTTGACAAACCGGCGCTGGGGTTTTGTACAGAATACAGAATACAGAGTACATGGCCCGTCTTGTCCTGTCAATCCTTACGTAGTACTCTCATCCCACCTCACGCCGCCTCACGCCTCACGCCTCACGCCTCTCTCATCACACCTCACACCTCACACCTCACACCTCACACCTCACCCCGGCTTGCCTTGTCCTATCCACCCCCACCGCCTTTCGCATTGCACAACTTCGCTCTCATAATCCCTTCTCGTCCTTCTCTTCTTACTACAGTCCTCTTTTCTCTTCCACACGCGGTGTACGTGCTCTGTATCTGGTCTGGCTATATTTCTGCATTGCAAAACACCATCCCCACAGCCACTTACTCTTTGGGACACCGTTGAAGGCAAATCGCCATCGCATCGCGCCTCGAAAGACGAACCGCCTCGAAGCTCACTTGACCGTCGCGTCGCCTGCCTGGGGCACCAGAGCCACCCGTCGTTGGCTCGACTTGATCCTCCTCGTCTGCTCGCTTTGCCTTCGCAGCATTAGCGGCTTCAGCTAGTGCCGTTGACCCCCATCTCTCCACGACACCAAACAAGCGAGAAACGGTACATGAACTATTCCGCACATCCAATCCTGTCCATAACACGGCGCAAATCGCCGATATCTGGACTTCACATTACTCTACAGCATACCACCAAGTACTAAGGATCAGGTTGCCAACACAGCCGTTTCCTGCTGGAGAACCCTTACCTCCTCCATTCATCCATATCTTGCTTCCTTTTTCCCACCCGCCCACAAAACACCCTCCTCGAGTCTGCCTGGAAACACTCCCGCGCAGATCTTTCTCCGCCTTGCTAGCTGCCGATCACACTCACCCCCAATTTGCGGCTTTTCTCCTCCCGACGCCCCTCGTCGCCGTTGATTCCCTGCTAGCCACGGCCAGCACAAGACCTGCTGCTAGCTGGTTAAATCCAACTCTCGCCCAGACTCGGATCAAAGGACGCTCACTCCTGCGTTCGACTTTCTTGAACCAGCCATCGCCTGGAGCCCCCATCTGACGTGACGCTGTATTCACTCCGACGTCCTCGTCCCCGGCTCTCCCCCAACTCGTCCTGCTTCGAAGAGTAGACGTCAACTGCGCTCGCTCGCGGACAATGCTCTGTCGTTAGGCCCACGCTGATCTCTTCCTCTCTCCTCGACCATCTCCATCTCGATAGCGCAGTGCCGATCGGCGCCCCATATTACACTCGGTTACTCCTCACCACCTATTGCAACTGCTGCAGCGGCTGGCTCACTTTACCTCCTGTGAGGATCGACTCTGCCTGTTGTGCACACTTTGAGACTTGGCTTCGAGCACACCCAAGGCCTTCGACAGATTCAACAGTGCATCACAGCCCGAAAAGGACGGGCCTGTCGTCATGGACGCACTCAACAACATCATCAACAACATTCCCGACTGGGTGAAACGCTTGGACGAGCTTGGAGATCAGATCGACCAGCGCCAGATCGAGTTGGCTGCTTTCAACATTGGAAGCTCTGCGAGGTCGATAAGGAACAAGGGGTCCACGGAGTCACTGAAGCCCAAGGACGACAACACTGGTCTCGCGCCTGTGCCAATCGACTCGACGACTGCGCCCGAAGTAGACAAGCCGCAAGCTGTCGCGGCACCCAAGACCCCCCCTCAAGATGAGGCCAACCCGACTGCCCAGCCCTCAAGCCCGAGCAGCGGAACCCCCTCGGCTCTCCTGAAGAACACTCAACAAGCGATTACCAAGGCACAAGCTCGCGCGCGTGCGGTGGTCAGAACGCACCATCGCACTGAATCGATTGCTTCGGCCGAGGACAAGCCGTCCAAGTACAACCAGAAGGAGATGGTCGAAATCTACTATGACCAGTTCGTACAGACCTTCTTCGAGGAACTGGTCAAGTTCGTCTCGGCTAGTCGGAACCTGATGCGAAAGGCCAAGATGGCGGCCAAAGTGGCCCAGATCAAACGCCTCGCGGAAGTTGAAGTGCCAGATAAGGAAGACGACTCTGGCGATCCAAAGGCGGACTCGGGCAACGGAACCGTCTCGGAAGCTCTCCCCTCGCTGCGGTACATGAGCACAAGACGAATGGGCCCGCCCGGTAGGGGATCGTCGTATTCACGAGCCGGTCAGCAAGCCGGCGGCATGGGTGACAACATTCCCGGAGCCTACGACGAACTCGACAAGAACCTTGAATATGTACAGGGTATGTGCGAGCACGCTGCTCACCAGTTCCTGCGCGTGGGAGACTGCTCCGAAGAGGTCGGCAACATTCAGCAACGGCTGGGAGAGACCAAAGAGCTCGCTGTCAAGGAGCTGCGGCGCATCGAGAGAGAGGAGCCGGATATGTTGAAGGCGGTGAGCGAAGCGAACAAGGTGCGGACTCTCCGACCTACAAGCATGCGGCGGGATCTCACGCCCGCCAAGGACAGCAACCCACCCATCACTCCCAGGACGCTCGAGATTGACGCGACGCTTGAAGCCGACACCAAGACACCGGTGACCAACACGGTCGAGGTGGACATGAGCAAGCCCCTCGAGGCAGATGACGGGCCCATGGAGGCGGACGACGAGGGCATCGAAGACATGGAGATCCAGCTCCCGCCCAGACTTAACTACCGATCCACGCGGGCCATGAGGGCTGCGCCTCGTCGGGCCCACTAGTTGACAGCACACGCAAATATTTCTATTTCACGAATGACACGGCCTCGAAGGTGACGAGGAGCATTGGGACCAAAAGCATCGATGGGGACGGGGGAGCCATTTGAAAGGGTCGAAACCTACTGGCGATACCGACAAAAACATGTGCATAGCATAGCGTCTGCTTCATCACCGTCGCTTCAGTCGCAGGACGTTACTCGAGCCGTTTAGGAGAGGCTGTTATTTTTTTGCGATATATGGGGCAATCTTGAGCAGGCAAGACATGATTTCACTATTCCGTCTGATGTACCTGAGATTAATGACTCGGAGTTTGGATTGACGGACAGGCCGATTCCGTTTGCATTGAATTGGCATTCAGAGTTTACGGGACACATCTCTCGTTTGATTGCACTCTTGTGTAAAAGGAGTGTGAAGTGATTGATGTCTGCGTGAAGCCTCCTCCACTCGTTGGACACCCTCAACAACGCGGGCTAGTTAAGTAGTTTGCAACATCTCCTTCAAAGGGTCAGGCTTAAGCTGAGTCTACGCAATCCCGGCAGTTTTCTAGTCAACTGCGTGATTGTCGGGCCGGGCATAACTTTGTGTCTTCATCTTCGTCCGCTTTTGTTTGGGCCCATACCATATGCACCATCACTTGAGCGTTAACGGGGTGGGGGGCGTCATCCTACATTATGGAAGTATATATCTGGACGGAGCTGATAACAGATGGTCACGAATGACGGCAGGAGACCATTGCACATTCTCGGCGTTCATTGGGAACTGTCAATGCACAAGAAATAATGGGTGTAGCCGCTGCCTGCACATCCCCCAAGAGCGCCATCTGGCGATGTGATTTATTGGCCAACTAGGCAATTGACGCGGGAAATCAGATGCACTAAATACAGCTGCAGCTGCCAGGTCGTAGGTTACATGGGACTGCTCTACCGGCCATCGTATGCCAACGACCCCTGACAGAAAATACCTTGGGTCACGGAGCGGCGATCCGAGGTTCATTGTGCGTGGTGGGGGAACCCGTCAAACCGTGGGATACATATCGTGACACTTGGTTCAACAGAGCGAAGAATTAGGCAGGAGTATTGAAACTTACGTGTCAGCAAACGCTGCAGTGCTCTCACTCTCTCTAAGCTAGCTGGTTGGTTGGGCCCGGAGAACAAGACTGTAGTCGAGTACAAGTCCCAAGCTGACCTCGAAAATGGAATGAAGTTGCTGTCATAAGACATGTGCTTCTCTTTCTCTCCCCATCGTGAGGTTGTTGGCAGGAAAGCCACAAGGTAACGGTGGGTTGACTAAAGTTCATGGATACGGGTCGAATTCGATAGGAAATTTGCCAATACGTGAACGCAAACGAGAGTGAGGCCCCTCAACCATGCTGACCTATTCGTCTGGCTTCGGCTTAAGCTGGCTGCACTGATCGGAAACAGGTACTACCTGTTGATGTGCAGTATTGAATAATGTGGCGAGTGGGCTAGAAAAGGGGCAGGACATCTTCCAGGGCGGTAGATTCTCGGCCGGGACTCAATCCAAAGTTCACAGGACATTCAAATATATGGCGGGCTATAAGACTATTCTGACTGACAAGAGGCAATATATCCAGATCACCAGATGGCACAACTGAGTGGTATTCGGCAAGTCCAACCAGACGACTAAACCGCGTATCGAACCCCCGAGTCCTCCTCGTTGTATCGTCATAAGAAGCCTGTTTTGCTACATATCTGAAAGACAAGTTCTGTACCCCCTTACTAGGTCACGGGAAACCTTTTTGCCTGACGATGGGCATCCGTCATATCGGCGAGATGGTTCGGTTGGACCATTTGCGATTACTCGAGACCACGTATTGCCCCCCGGTCAGGTACAGCACACGCGTTTCTTTCACAGTGTTCCTCTTGGTTTCTCTTGTAGGCTCTCTTCAACATGTGCAAAGCGTGCAGAATTTTGCAAGGCCCCTTGATATTCGGGCAGATGAGCGGTACTGAAGCCGCGAATAGCAATGTGAGTGATGCAAACACTTGGTTCTAGCGCGTGCTTCATCAACAGATATCTATCAGAGGTTTTGAACTTGCAGTCCTACAACATGACGAAGCATCGGGCCAGCGGATGGTCATCTACACCGACAACCACACGCCAGCTCATCATCAAGGGTTCAATTTCCTTGCTGGCTCAAGCTCCAAAACGAAGCCTGCCTGCCTCCCTAGGTTCGCATTCCCCATTCTGGAATTTCTCATAGTACTCACCTTTTCCCTCGCGCGTCCAACGTGTCCCAGCTCACGTCGGCCGCATTATTTGGTGGACGGTGTGTAGTTGATGCCCTCTCAACGACGAGCATCTGCGTTGCCGGCTGTAACTACGACTCCTGATGATCTCCGGTCAATTCGCAATCTTTCCGATTGCAGTAGTGTGCAAGAGACATCAGGAATCACAGAGCCTGGATTCTTGCGGCAAACAGGACATGGGTATATTCACAGCCCAGCTGGAGAGTGCTAGCAATGAAATCCGGTTTCCGGCGGAATCTCTGAGCGCCCGTGAAATCAAGACGAGATAATGCCACGGGAATTCAGGTTCTCTCCGTAGCTCTTCTACAAAGTGCACTGGTATTTTGGGTGGCTCGAACCAGAGCAAGTGGCCCTGCACGCATTGCATCCGGACTGCTTGCAGCAACCATGAGAAACCTAGGCACAATAGAGGCTGAACTCGCTTCAGCTGTCGAATAGCCCATTCAAGGTATCAGGACGACCTATGTAACTGAAAATCTCTTCTTTTCCTCTTCAATATAAGAACACACTTCGATACTGATACTTGAATTCGTGAGACATAGTATCAATCCCCCCAGCTTTCAAGTCCCTAATACCCCGTCTCTCTTTTCATACCAACGCCAACCCAGCAGCCCCTGCGTGATCAAGGGCCCCTAGGACATAAGTGATCACAGCTAACCAACCCAAAAGCACCCCAGACCACAAAAAGATGATGTTAACCATAACCAGTTGATCAGAAAGCAAAAGCAATGCGCCGAGGGGGGAATCGAACCCCCGGCTCCCCGACGCTGCTGGACGGCATCGGAGAATTTTACCACTAAACCGTCGGCGCTGATCACTGGTTGTCGGATGTTAGGAGCTGACTTCAAAACGAGATACTTGACGTGCAAACAAAAGCTGTTCATGCAAGCGGCCGCACAGTTGCGGGCCTGCAGGGGTGGGCTGGCGATATCGGCCGGGGGCAAGGTATCATCAGTTCGGTTTGATGGCCGAGAAGGGACGGAAAGCTCAACAAATCGCTCGTACGGGGCCAGTGAGAGGCAACACCGGAAGCCTTGTGGCCCTTGCAGGATGGCAAAACCGCCTCTTGGGAAGAGGAGACGGCTACTATTGAACTCGCTTTCCAGGTGTAGATCGGAGTGGGAAACGAAATCCGGCTGCATTAGTGACGTCTATGTGGGTGGGAAAGCCACCCTCCCTGGCTTGGGGGGAAGAGCTGTGTTGCGTTCCGGCCGGCAAGTTGATGGGTCGCCGCTGTGATTCTTGCTAAGTGACGGGGTTGGTGATCGCCAGCGGATTGCGAGACCTGCCGGAGAGCATCACAAATAGATTGGGATCGAGTGTCTGCATATCCACGGTAGTGTTCGTCCGTTGTGAGAGCTATCTAGTCAGGCACGTGTAAACCATACCAGCAGCTGGATAGTAGTAGAAGTTGGACGTTCTACGGTTGCCAAGACCCGTAATCCAGAAGCCAAGTCAACAAGGAAATAGTCCCCGCGTTTCCGTGGGTTTCCGTGGGCTGAGGGACGACGCGAAAGCTTGCCAACGACGAGCGATCCTGCTCGATCTCGCGAAACAAGACAGGCGTTGCATACGGTACTCTGTATGCACAATCCAATGGAGCATTGGGTGATGGGCCAAGCAAACTGGGATCTTAGCTTAGACAGCCCAGCCTAGCCCAGTCGAGGTAAAGCGCAGCGTAGCCCTCTGCCGGTTTTTGGGTACCTGCTATGCCATCCGTCGACCGGCCGGCAGTTGACCTCGGTCATTGATGAATCGGGGAATCATCTCTGAGCTGGGGATTGGTTGATGATGCAGTAGAAATGTCGCCGCTTCGTATGGCGTTGGCTTTTTGGATGTGGTCTGTGGTTGGATCACATCAGCGCAGTGCTGCGTGTGATGGGTACCTGGTTTGTGGTGGCCTGTCTGCCTGCCTTCTTTACAACTCTGCATGTCCCTTGTCCGCCCAGCAGATCCGAACTTGAAGCGACGACGAGATCTTGATCTTCAAGGTGATGAAGCAAGCGCACGCTCTACTCTGGACTGCCCTGGATTCTGGGGCAAGCTCGGGCCCGACGATGTGCGACGAGGCGCATGGCTGACTGACTGGGCTATGCGGCGACTGAAGTTTCCTTCCTAGGCTCCGGGTGCCAATATCAATTGTGTTTCTGGGTTCCATATCTTGTAGTGCGTGTCCCCATTAATGTATCGATTGAGTTGAATCAGCTCGTTACCGGTTCGTCGACGGCGAGTTAAGTGGCAGTAGCAGAGAGTACTGAGTACCTTGCTCTGTACAGAAGGACTTAGACTGAAGCGGCTGGGGAGGTTCCCCTCTTTTTTCCCTCTTTCCCTTCCATTCTCTTTCGGTCAGTCGTCGTCGTCTTCGTCAAATCCATCCGTCGGTCAGTCAGTCAGCCTGGTAGGTCCCCTCCAGCCTCTTTCCCCCCCCCCTTCTTATTCCCATCTTTTTTCCTTACGCCGCGCCCCCAATTTCTCGCTACTCCTTCACAATCACCTGTTTATTTCCAGCGTACCAAGACCAAAATATCCTCCGATCCGGACGCTGAGGCTTGGACGTTGGCTCAGGCACTGGCACCTGTGTCGTCCATTTCTTATTTCCGGAGGCGGACGGGTTCACGGCCACTGTCGTTACACGGCCCGAAGGCTTGTGTTCCCGTATTCTATCCCATTACGTCCCATCAATTGGATCCTCCGACTCGGTGGTTTTCCGGAGCGCGGGCTTTGGGACTGAAGGTCTCCCGGAACCGCCGCGCGACCGAGACCGTGTCGGTCACGGAGTGCCCAGACGGCACAATTGGCGCAGACCGAATTGGCGACGAGGAAACGATTCAATTGGAACCAACGTTGGCAAAGCATTGGGTCCTGGAACGGGAATTCGATCCAGATCGTTCGTCATCAGCTGCAGCACGGGTCGATAGATTGACTGCCTGACTGTCGCCATCATGGCACCGCCAAGAGACCCTTTGCACCACCACCAGCAGCAACAACCGTTCACGCCGAACTCGGCCTCAACAATCTATGCCTCTCCAGCCTCAGAAAACGGCCGCCTGCCGCCGCTGACGACAGTGGCACGCGATGGAACCTCGCTGTCTGGTACGCCAACATCGTCCAACGCAGGACCGCCCACCCACAGCTACCCCTATAGCAACAACATCAAGACCGAGGATGGCATCGACGACAACTCGGCCAGCCCCGATGGCCAGGCGACGCCATCTGACGGGCCTCCAAAGAAGAGACAGAAGCGCAACAAACCAACTCTATCGTGCCACGAGTGCGTCGAGCGCAAGACCAAGGTGCGTTGCGTGCTGGTTGTTCTGCATTACCTTTGTTTCTGTTCCCCCGTTGTGTTGGCCCCCGAGCGCTCCTTGAAAAAAAAAAAAAAAAAAAAAAAGGCTTGTTATTACTATGTTACTCTTCCCTACATTACCTCTCTGCGACTTGTTCGCGTTGGACGGACGCATTTTGCTTTCTTCGAGGCTTTCTTCCCGAATCCCAATGCCTGGCCTGGCTTCCCTGCATGGCGATACCTCCATGGTCTACCGTGGCCCGTCGGCGATGTCGGTCTGAAGTCTAGACGCCGAAGAATCGGACACTGCGCGTCTCCATCAGCCCCTTCGACTGCTATCTACAGTTGACGGGCATACCGGCGACGAGAGAGTCATGGGAGCCCCACGTGGCTCGCACGCGTTCCGAACCTCGATTGCTCGGACCCTGTCCGCAGGTGTCGGGACAGAACTCCGATGCTGTCGTTATCGCCTCGTGGACATGGAAGAAACGAAGGCTACGCGTACGTCGCTGACACCTAGCAACAGTGCGACCGTGGTAGACCTCATTGCCTAGCCTGCATCAAACGTCAGACGGAATGCAAATATGCCCACGTTGCGAACCTTCTCGAGTAAGTTTAAATCGCAATAGCGCTGAAACTCGGCCCAACTAACACACACGCAGGGAGACGACAAGGTCGGCCACCAACGGCCGTCGCATGACCAAACCGCCAAAGAAGAAGCCGTCGGACGTCAACACCATCCCGAACATCGCCGACAGGGGTCTCATCGAGGGTCGCGGCTTCACGTCGCGCGGTTCCGTCGGATCCATCGCCTTCTCCTCGTCGACGGGCCTGCTGTCCAACGTGCCCTACTCTCTGCCGACCGCGAGCAACGTCTTTGGGATCGGCTCCGAGCATCCCTTTGCCAATTACTGGACGTGCGAGGGCGGATTGCCAGAGGTCATCTCGGTGCTGCCAGAAAAGATTCAGGCCGACATCCTCCTGGCGCAGTACTTTGAGTGCGTCGACCCGGTGTACCCCATGATGCACAGGCAGACATTTTACGCCGACTACGAGCACTTTTGGAGTATGAGCACAGGGGAGAAGAACCGCGTGGATGCCGCCTTCATCGGACTCATCTTTGTGATGCTAGCATTGGGCACCCAATTTGTGACATCGACCTCGCCCAAGGATGGAAAGCAAACCGCCGAGTTTTACGCTTCGGCCAGCAATCAGGCCTTGCGCATGTTTTCTTATTTGAGTGCTGCGTCGCTGCGGTCTATCCAGGCCATGGTGTTGTGAGTGACGCATCATCCTCTTGGCCGATTCAGGGGCTACGCTAACAAAGGCAGGCTGACGTACTTTCTCATCAACGATAACCACGCCTCGGACGGCTGGGCCTTTGCGGGCATACTCATCCGCCAGGCCTATGCCATGGGTCTTCATCGTGATCCCGACATTGGTATGCATCTTTGAGAAGGCCAGGTTCGCCCACCAACCTGCTGACAGTCATCAGTAACCCCTAAAGCCAGCATCTTTGAAAAGCAGCAGCGCCGCAAGCTCTGGCAGGCTGTCCTTCTCCAAGACACCTTCTTGACGGTTCTTCTCTCCCTCCCGCCGTCGGCCACACACACAGATGTCTCGGTCGAAGATCTCCTCGACGACGGGTCCGCCATCGCGGCCAGCGACCCCACCGACATTGCCTACATCCGCGGATCGTGGACACTCGCCAACCTCGTGCAGGAAACCATCTGCTCGCCGCGGTCGCTCGACATGCCCATCTGCACGACGGCGCGGCACAAGTCCAAGCTCGTGGCCGACTTCCGGGCCGTGTACCGGTCGTTTCCTGATGTGTTCCGGTCATGGGACACGGACAGCCTCACGGCGCTCGCGCGTACCAACAAGCGCGTGGTGCGGCAGACGCTCTTCCTCACAAGCAACTACCACCACAACATTATGCTGGTGCACGCGTCGGAGAGCCCCGACGTGCCCGTCAACGTGCGCGGCACGCTGGAGGCGGCGCATGAGGCCATCAATGCATTCTTTTTGCTCTTCAACATCTTTGAGCTCGAGGCCCGTGTGTGGTGGGTTTTCAACCACAGAGCGTTCCTGGAGGCGCTGTGCATCGGCAGTGTGCTCCGCGAGACGGGGAGGGATCCGGTGGCGGCGGAGGCGGCGGAGAGGGATCCTCTCTTTGTCAGGGCCCGGGGGGATATATGTGAGTGCCTCTCTTCTTCCGCCCCGTGGTTGGGGGCGATGATGCCGTGGAAGGCTAACGACGTGTCACAGCGCGCATGATTCATATCATGGAGTTGATGGGTGAAGGCGATCAGGGGTCTGACGTGGCTCGGGCGCGTGTGCAAGTATTGAAGGATCTGTTGTTGTAGCGACAGTCAGTGACTGACACGACGGAGACTGTTGCAGTGGGTGGAAGTCTGCAGAGCGCCGAGTAAAGAGTGAACGCACTGCGTATCTATCTATGTTTTGCCCATCTGCACGCTGTGTAGCGATTCGAGCCCGGCGTCGTGGGTTTGGGATGTCATGGCGATTCATCTCTTGTTATGTCCTGTAGGGTCTGGGCCATTTGACTGCATCTGTCTGTACACTAGCTACGGTACCCGTTAGGAGATATAATGACAGGGTAATGAATGAGACTGTCTGAAGAATATTTACTCAACCGGGTGGTCATGGCAATCGATGTGGCAGACGTCTCCAGGGGGCTGCCGTTAACCGCGGTCCTCACCTTTGCCCCGCCTACAGCGGCATCACAGCTTCGCCACTACCAGCCATGGATACAGAATCAGTCCACATGCAAAGCCCTGATCTATTCCTAGAGGAGTGGGCATCACCGCCCACTCCCGCAAGCCGCACCTGCTCATCCCGGTCGACGACGGGTTTAGTACCGAAAACACCATGGACTGGCAGCAAAAGGCTCAAAGATCGGGGAGTTCGTCTCTTAGCGATTCGGGACAAGGCCGGTAGGTCACCCCACGTTCCGAAAGTGCCTGCTGCGCTACACTACGTACTGACAGGGACTGCAGCGCGCTAATCAAGCCGCGGTGGAGTTGCACTAACATGATGCTGAGAACAGAAAAAGAAAGAATAAAAGACAGGCGCAGGCTGCCCACGAAATGGCAGTATTCGCATCAACCCCACCAGTCCACCCAATGCTTAGCCTTCCCTTGAGCAGTTTGATTGGCCGCATGCCTCGTTGGTCCAGGACTTGTGGAGCACCAGACGCTCGGTCCAGCACGGCGCATGGCGGTACTTCAGCACTTTCACGCCTGAAGAAGGAGAGGACTCGTCAGCTCATCGACGCTGATTGGTGCATTGCCGGGTCAGAGGACCACCCAAGATCCCTTACCTAAGGTACACTTACGCGGCGGGTGGTTGCGCAGCCCCAATGTAAGATACCTTACGCAGTACAGGTACGGGACGTCTTTGATGGAGCAAGGAGAAGGAAACAGTAGGAACGACCATGGACGCGTAGTCCTTTCCTTTCCTACTGCTGTTTTATTTTGTTTCGTATCTTTCATTCCAATTCTCTCCTGTTCCCCTCCTCCTGTTTCTCTGCACTATTCTCGTCTTGTGAAGCACTGGGAATATCTTCGTTCGTTTACTGTTTCATTTGGTTGCGAGAGTTGATGCCAATCAGTCAGCGGCGGACTTGGTGTGCTTGACATATTGATCGACAGGACGGTGTAAGACAACACACTTCCGGCCATCACCACCACACCACCACCTTTTGATCCAACGACACACGTACGCCAGCAAAGCAGCCACTTATCACGCCGGCTTTCCCCTTTACCCATCCTACCTTGATTTACCACGATTTCTCATCTTCCACGTACGACAACAACGGCCCGTTTCCCAGGCAGACAGACCAACTCGGCTGAATACACCTTCTCTCCACCGGTGAAGGAGACGTCGTCGGGACTTGCTCGAGGATTCCAAATAGAAACATCGAGGCATTCTATCTGTGTAACTCCGTCGCATTCCAGCAAAACCCGCCATCATGCGTGGCCTGGTCAAGGCTCTGCTTCTGGCTCCGGCTCTGGTCTCCGCCGCTCCTTCGCGCATGGAGATCGAAAAGATCAAGGGTACCTTCACCTCATGTTACATCTCACTCATCAAGTACTGACCAACTGGTTCAGATGCCTCACCCTCGACCTTTGTCACCTTTGAAATTCCTCCCGGCTTCGACGAGGACAAGCCGCAGCCATACGCAAGTCACTCCCTACTCTCAAGTTCACGAACGTCCACTAACAACCAACAGACATTTCACCTGGAGGTCCTTGGAGCCCCCTCTCCCTGCGCTTATCCCAACATCCGCGTGAACGACAACCCCCTTTCTCAGGGCGGGCACACTCTCGGCCGCGGCACCTTCGCCGGCGACCACGACGGCTCCACCTTCATCGCCTCCTGGACCACAACCTGTGTCGACGACGAGCAGCTCCTCCGCTTCAACCTAGAGTCTCTTGCTGGACGCTCTCTCCCCTCAGAGGTTGGTTTTGTCGCCCGCTTCCGTCAAACCTCTCCGGCTGCCATCATCGAGGTCGCCGGTCCCGTCAGCGTTTCTGCCGAGCATCCGGCTCCTGGCTGGCAGGGCCACCGTCCCCGCCCTGGCGACGATGAGGACGGTCTTCTCGAGGATCCCCCCTTCCCTCCTCCGCCTCATCACCGCGTCGGCAACCACCACGAGGAGGCCGCGTCACCTCCTCGTCGCCCGAACCACGATGACCACCATGGCAGTCCTCACCATGAACACAACCCCGAAATCGAAGCCGAACTTCGCGACCTCGACTGTCTGCACCGGCAGATTCACCACCTCAAGCACCTCATCCACGAGAAGGAGGCCCGCCTGGAGAAGCACCATGGCATCTCTCCCCGCCACCGAGCGCTCCGCGACTGCGATTCGCTGAAGTGTGTTCTCGACACCCTCATGCACCGCGTTGCGGGTGGCTTCCGCGGCGGTTTCCACGGTTTCGGCAAGGGAGGTCATCGTCACCACCACTCCGCCCCTACGTGTGACAACTCCTTCGCCGAGCACGGCAAACACAACCACGGAAACCACACCATCCTTCCTCCTCCTCCGCCTCCTGGATTCTGCCACTGCGCTCCGCCTCACAAGGGTAAGCCTCCCGGCGGTCCTGACGAGCACCGCAGTCCTCCTCACCACGGCCATAATGGACCTCAAGGCCCGCCACCGCCTCCTTTTGATAAGCCTCCCCATTCTGGTCCTCACTACGGCCCCCCTTCCCCGCCTCCGTTCGACGAACCTCCTCATCACGGTGGTCCTCCTCCTCCTCCTCCTCCTCCTCCTGGACCCCCTGATGACGAACACGAGCACCCCCTCGCTCCTTTTGGAGACCACTACGGTTCTCACCCTCACATCGGACACGGCGGCCCCCATCCACCTCCCCTCCCACCCATGCCTCTCCCCCTGAAACTCGCTTTCGGCGGGATCTTCTTCCTTCTCTTCGCCCTTCTCTTCCGCTTTCGCATTCTCGCCAAGTCCGCCAAACCCCGCCGCCGCAACCATCAACACCGCTCCCGCCGCTCCCGTAATGACACGGCGGCCCTCAAATACCTCCTCGACCTCTTCTCCCGTGCCCCCGTCGTCTCGGACGAGGAGAAGCGCGCCTTCCTCTCGGGTCACTCCCTCTCCGACACCGAAGACGAACCATACAACCCGCGCTCGTCCATGACGTCCGAAATCACCCAGTTCCGCAACGCCGCCACGGTCGTGACTGAACTGGTCGCCGCCGAAGAAGGCCGCTCTCGCCGTCAGCAGCAACAACAACTGCTCCTCGCCCAGCAGCAACAGCAGCGTCAACACTCCTCCTCTTTGCCTCATCATCATCATCATCAGCAGCAGCAGCAGCAGCAGACCGTCCCGCCCAGTCCCACGGCGGCTTTCGCCGAGTACATGGGCGACGATGTTCTTCCCACCTACGACGAAGCCGCCCCCGAGGTTGTCGTTTCCGACGGCTTCCGCAGCTATTTTCCCGGTTCCAGCGTCTACACGCCCAGTGTATCTGACGCGCCGGTGGGCTTGGACGATGTTCTGGGAGACACGACTTCCAAGACGTAGTTTTCCAGTATCTACCGCATGCTTTTCTATTTGTTCCTAGAGATATCCTGTCTATTCTGTCGTCTGTTGTCATTTTCTGTGTACGTACACATTCCTAGTTGAAAAACAAAAAGAAGCTTCTCGCATCTGGTTCGTCTTTTGCAAGAGGGATGGTGTGGTGTCGTAGATGGTGAATCATGACATATAGACTCACAATATTAGCGAGCCTCGAGAAGGCTAACACCATCTTGGCCGGGTGTAATGAGAGCATTGAAGTCTACACGTCAATCGCTACATACATATACGTGAGTTACGGGTGCAAATGCCCACAAGGTTCCCCTCCAAGATTCCTAATTCAAGCACTAAGTATTGTGAGTGTCAATCGCCATGTCCTCAGTCTAAGTTATGTAAGAAGAAAAGTGTCGTGTCTAACGTCTATGCCGCCCCCTAACCATTTAACTTTGCTGTGAAACACATCGCTTCAAGACGCTATCGTCATGGGCTCCAAGATAAGGCATGTCCGTCTACTCTGCTCGAACCTCCTTAGCCAAAGATGAACTCGCGGTAATTCTTGCCTATCCGCGCCACTCCGTCTTCCAGCTTCCACCCTTTAACATCACAAATCTTCCTGTACATCTCCTCCAGCCTATTGTCCATCTCTTCCCCAGCAATGTGCAGGTCACTCTCAACAAGGATGCTGTCATCTGGACACGCCTCGATGACCTCGACAATCTTGTCGGCGCCGGCCTTGGTACCGAGGTTGATGGCAGAAGAGAAGGAGAAGAATATCCTTGCGGGAATGGCTGGGTTAGTGTACTGCTTCAGCATCTCAGCAGGTCCAGAGTAGGAATGGAGGCATATCCGCGGAGGGTATGGCTTCGGCGGCACGGGTCTCTTGCCGTAGTCATCCTCATCGACCTCGTCCTCAGAATCGGGGTCCTCGGCCCCCTTAGCTACGAGCTTCTTTTGACGCCTGCTGATGACCTCCTTGTCGTGACCCTTCCAGAGGCTCGCCAGGGTATCGTGGAGAAGGCCATGGGCCTGGACACCATGGACGCTAACGGCGCGCCCTAGGTCGCCGGCGAGCGCCAGCTGAGCTTTCAGCACGGAAACTTGGTGGGGCATCTTGACATGTTGAGGAGTCAAACGACGTCCCTCACGGCCACCCGGGGTCAGGGTCTGGTCACGGGAACTCTCATGGTCGTTGGACCATCCTTCGGGCAGGCGAAAGGCTTTGTCAAGACCAACCTCACCGACTAGGGCAAGAGGATGGGCCAGGAGACGATCTCTTGTATCAGCTAAGAAGGCGGACAAAGGGCGCGGGGTGGGCAGGGCGTCAAGAAAGCTGGGGTCTTCAGGGGCGGGGGTTAGGACGGCGCGGTAGTGGCGGTCCTTTGCGTCGGGCTGACCCTCGCGGAATGTTCTCTCAGCCTCGGGCACGGTGTCGTCGAAGAGCTGGTAAGAGAACCACGGATGCCAGCCAAAGCATGGGATCAGACGACCTTGCGACATCCCATACTTGGAGCGCACGCCAAGGGATGCGGCCACGTCTGCGACGAGATCTTGATCTTGACTGCGGGTGGCCATGACGGTCAGAACAGCGGCGCGCATCTTTGGAATGGCGTCGATGGAGGACAGGGTGTCCGTTGGGTGGCAATGAGCATCGTAGATGCCATGGTTCCAGGGAAAAAGATCCGACGAGGACGACGCAGGAGTGACGGCAGTGGAGGGGTTAGCATCTCGGATATCGTGCTGGCCACACATGGCGGGCTGGGCTGTTTGGCGACTGATTGGGGCTTGGATTTTGAGGTGATGTTGGCGACGACTGACGTCAGTTTAGCTATGCGGGGAAGATGCGACGAATGACGACGGTAACGACAGGCGACGGCGGCAGCGAGCGATGCGGGGATGGCTGAAGGTCAGGCTTGGGTAAGACGGACACCATCAATGCTCGTCAAGTTGAGGCTCAAAGGCGATTGCTGGACGGTTTCTCTGGTGTTTGTGAAGGCGTGACGGTCGTCAATGCTCTAATTTCAATGGCTGGATACTCCGGGAGCGTCTTGAATACCGAGTGCGGACGAGCAACGGTGTCTCTGGGTCAAGGCAGAACGGAAACGTTTCTCGTTTACGGATACACCATAAGCTGTACTTGGTTGGCGCTGGGATGACGGTCGTTTGCGAATACGACGGCGCTCTGGGCAGGCGTGCTGTCGGAATCGAGTACCAGAGATGTGTGCAGCTTTAAGTCAAGGTGTGGGCTGACGAAACAAAAGACGAAGATTGACGAGTAACGTCTTATCGCAGGAGGCTAAAAAGACGAACGCCAGGCAGGCGAATGAGGTGATTCTTTGCGGTAGATCTCGATGTTGAATGGTGTCGGTTACGCCATGCCGTAGGGCATGCGGTAACCGTACGCGCTGCCACGTACGTGGCGGCATGCCCTCTATAGCCTACTGGCTACGGGTGCCTGGCACCCGGCGCCAGCCGTAGCCTAGCGGCGTGGCAATTAGTAAGCAATTGCCATGCTGTAGATCTAGAGCCTTATATGGCGCCACACGCTATATAATATAATAATAACAATAACGAATACCAGAACACCAGTTTGCATCTATATAATGAGATTATATATAGTATATAATTACCCTAATAATTAAACTAACACTAATTAGTAGTTAACCTAACTATTATATTATTATACTGCAGATTAGTAAGGTTTATTATATTAGAAGAAGTAATTACGAAATCCTGCGTCTGAGGTTTATATAAGGTGAAAGATTGTGAGATTATTACTTAGATACTTCAGACTCTCCCTACTTTAGGATTTTGTTAGAAGCTTCTAAACTATATATTAATTTCTTATAGATCGCTATTATTAAGATACTAATAACTATATTTAACCTTAGTATTAAAATAAAGTAACTTCCTACTAATAACTACTGAGAAGCTAATAACTATAATTACTTTTATTATTTATAGGAGTGTGTTTAACTAATATAATAATCCTCTTTAAGCTATTATTAGACTTTTTAGTACTGGAGATTTATAGTATCTCTAGTTTTAACCTCTTAAGAGATCTATATAGTTTCTTGAAAACTTTTTTCTTATTCCTCTCTGTGTAGATCTAGTAATATTAATAATTTTTCTTTATTTTATACCTCTCTCGCCTTTATAATAATATCTAAATTGATCCCTATAGGTGAAATACCTACTCCAGGCAGCCCTACGTCTGTAATAATAATACTATTAGGTATTTCTATACTTATAAAGTTCTATTAATACTTTAATTTAGTATTTTTTAGCTAAATTCTTAATATTAACTATAAGATTATTATAGAGGAGGATTCTATAAAAGTTTCTATTTATTTAGTATACTAAATAGTTTTTTATATTTATATAGAATTTTATAACTTAGAATTTTTTTAGATATTTAAGAGTAATTTTAAGGATTAACTTATAGTAATTTAGTAACTTGTTAGTGTTTCTGTAATCTGATACTTCAGGAATTACCTTATAGTTTATAATATTAAAATTAATAAAAATAGTAATTGAATCTTTATAGTAATATACTAGCTGATTCAGTAAAAAGGATTTACTCTATAGACTTTTAATAAAATTAATAATATATTAAAATATTATATTATTCTTATAAGTAATTTTAAGAAGTATCTTGAGTGGGTTAATAATCTCCTTATAGAGAAGTTAAATTTTACTCTACTTCTCTATAATATCTAACTAAAGGTTGAAAATACTATATTAGTGATATTTCTACTATAAGTAGTTAAAGAGAGATACTTACTGCTAAACTAACTAGCTTATATATATATAGCTTTAAGTGAGAAACTTTTATTATAATTAATAGTTTTACTAGCTTCTTATTTAACTATTTTAAAGTCTCTCTAATATTAAGAGGATTATTAAGATCCTAGCTGAAACTAATCTAGATATTAAGAATACTTTCTATATGTCACTACTACTATCCTGTTTGATAATATATCTACTAAATATATTATAGACTTTATAAAGTTATATAATAAGAGTATAAAGTATAGTAGAGGCCTCTATAATATTCTTAAGTTAAAAATTTATATATTCTAAGATTACTACTTTAAGTTTAGTATCCTATAATATATATAGGTAAGGTTATTTTTAATTATACTTAAGGATAATACTCTTAAGTTTTATTTTGATTATTTAAGTAATTTGAATGTTAACTTTATATTTAACTAAATAGTTTAGTAAGTTAAAAACTACTTTGAGAATAATAAGAATTAATAGTTTTACCTCTCTAACTAGTAGAATACTATTTTTTAAAATGTTATTACTAAGAATCCTAATAAAAGCAAAAAAGAAGCTTTTAAGCTTCTAATCTTAAAGTTTATATATATCTAAAAAGCTTTCCCTATCAAGATCCAGATAGATAATACTCTCTACCTCTAGCTTATAAGTATATACTGTAGTATATTAGAGTGTTAGTTAGTTTTCTTTAGCTTTATAGTAACTTTTTAGAGTTTCTATAACTAGTTAAGATCTACTGTAAATAATATCTTATTAATTTAAAAAGTATAATATATGTAAGATAATAGAGATAACTACTAGAAGGTAGTTAGAGATTAATTTTAGACTAACTATATATATAACTTACTTTAAGGTAACCTTCGAGACTATAGTTATACTTCTGTATATATATAGCTTTATACTCTAAGTAGTTATTACTTATTTCTAATATCTATATGCAGCTATACTGATTAAAAGTGTTATATATGTAGTAAACCTAATTATTAGTCTATAAGATATACTTTTAAGGAGAGGTATACTTTATTTAATAGGTATAAGTTAACTACTAATCCTAAGGTATACTCTATAGCAGTATACTAAGCCTTCCTTGTAAGCTATAAAGGTATTAATAATCTTAATAATAATAGCCTTAAGGCTATATTAGAGGTTAATACTGATAAAGATATTATTATATAGTATTAGATAGGTATTAATTTTAAGGAAGGCTATTCTGTAGGATCTACCTTAGAGATATTTTTCATATTATTTTATAGTGAGAAACCTATTGCTTTAGATAGAGGTAAAATTACAAGAATCCTCTAAGATTAGGTAATAGTCTATATTCTTACTAAAAATATTACTACTAGTAGTAAACTTATAGATAATACTATTATTTCTGATACTTCTATATATATTTTTATACTTAAAGGTTACTATTTAAATACTATATTTTAAGGTATTTTGCCTGATTTGGATACTACTAGCTTCTTAACTGCTAGATACTTCTAGTTTACTATATTGAAGTGGTTAGTTATCCTCTCTATTACTTTTATATCTCTATAAGGTAAACTAGTTATAATATACTTTAGAGAAACTACCTCTATTATAATATTTAGAATAGTTAATATACTTATACTACTTGGTGTTATTATGTTTTATATAATTTTATGTGATATATTCTTCCTATTCTGCTTTATAGATATAAATTAGTTTAGTATTATATTTAATAATATCTGTAATAAGTTCTACTAAGGTAAAAAGATTATATCTATTGTTTAAAAATGGGGATATCTGTAGATACTTCTTAATAAGGAGAGAATAATTACTTCTATATACTTTATTAAGATAGAGATATAGAGATTTTATTACTATTTTGAATATTTAGTTATAGTATACCTCTATAATATCCTCACTAAAGTGGGATATCTAGTTAAATAGTATACTCTTGAGGCTCTTGAGAGATACTACCATTACTACTAAATATGTAGCATAGCTTCCTTGCGATTTCGTTTTACTATCTAAAGTAATATTAACTTTAATTTTAAGATTATTATTAATATTATCTATATTAATAACTATAATATACTTTATATTATTAATACTACTACAGTGTTTAATACTGCTTGATTTCTACCTAATTTATTAGTGAAGGTAATATAGGAAGTTCTTAAAATATATTGGATTGATATATACTAAAGCTTTCCCAACTATATTACTATTAATATGGATATAACTTTCTAATCTGAAGATTTCAGATTAGAAGTGAAGATTATAGGATTAATAGTTTATATTATATCTATTGAGGTGTATAATAATGTTAGTAAAGTTAAGTGTTACTATATACTTCTCTACTATATATATAAGATTTACTATATAGAATTTCCTACTACTACTTGAGAGATATTCTTTCAGGTAGTATATAAAGTAATTAATAATACTACTAGCCTGAATAGCCTTATATTTATCCTACTTATATTTAGAGTATACTTACACCTTATAGAAGATTTAGCTTCCTCTCTGGATGTTATTACCTAGGTCTAAGCTGTATATAAAATTATAGAAGAGGTCTGCTGTAAGTATACTAAATACACTATTAATACTACTTTAGTAATATATAATAGTTTTAATACCTCTTATATAATAACCCTTCTGCTCTAGACTTTCATATGTATATAGTGAGAGAAAAAAAGCTAGTAAAAACTATACTCTCTTGTTGCTACTTATAGTGAGATTTGTATTCTTAAGCTTCCTTGTAGCTTTTAAGAGTTTTAATTAATAGCTATAAAATAGTATTTTAAAAGTAATAAATAAGAGATTAATAATAGTGTAGCTAGAGCTATAGTTTTATAAGAGTTAGTATTTATAGTTTTATATACTAACTCTCAGTTAGGCTAAGGATTTTTAAGTAACTTAATAGTAAATAGAGGTTTATAATTCTATATAACTACTCTGATTTTATTTGTAATTATCTCTGAGGTTCTAAATATATAGTTAATACTTTATATTACTTCTATTATAGGAGATAATAATATCCTTCCTCCCTAAGTAGTTAGTAATTTACTATCTTAATTTTAAGTATCTCAAACTAAACTAATACCTCTAAGTCTTATAATATATAGGTATATAGTTAGTTTACTACCTCTAGAGTTTAACTAAGAAGCTTGTTTTATAGTGTACCTTACAGTTAAGAAGTAGTTAGATTTAGTACTTATGAAAGGCTGGACCTAGGCTTATTTAACTGGAAGGTAGCGTAAAATACTATTTATTTAGAACTAAGGAGTAAAAGAGAAGTCTTCATAAGTGCGTGGAAAAGTCTATATATATAATGTTATATAGGGCCTACTGGGGCTCCACCTGAGGGAGGGGGTTGGTTTTGGATGTTTAGGTATAGCTCTAGCTGGATATCTAGATATAGTCTGTAATATTACCTCCCTCCTTCCCAGCTGCTGCCCGGCTGGAGGCTGTAAGCTAGGTCTCTATTATTATCCATAATTAGTCTATATATTACCTTATACTGCTCTAGAGCTGCTGTATCTATAATAGTATTAATAGGTTTCTATATAAGGTTTATATATTCTTCCTATTTAATAAGAGCTTCTTATTAGTATCCTCTCTCTATTTAGTATATCCTTATAGTAAGAATATTTTTTACTAGCTATTTAACCTCCCTATTATTATCTACTAGTAGTAGCAGCTAGCTATTAACTATAACCTACTTAGGTAGCAGATTAGTGGTAGTTCTCTGGAGTAAATCTATATAGAACTGTAGGTAAATAGACCCTAGAGTATCCAGCTTTATAATATATAGTGAGAGGATCTTTACTACTATATATTTATAATATAGTTAGGCTAGCTTTTAGTTTAGTTTTAGTAACTTATAGTTAGATATATTTAACTATATTTTATTACTAACTTAGTATTAATCTGTAGGGGACTAGGTTTTATTTGCTTAGGCTTCTAACTTCTACTGGATAGTAGCTATCTCTATATAGATATATATTATTACTAACTATATTCTCTCAACTAGCTGGTAGGCTGTAGCCTCACTACTATTAGGTAGTTCTATATACTCCTTAGCGACTAAGATAAGGTTAATATAATATTTATAATCTATAAAGAAAGATATAATCCTTATTATACTATACTGCTAGTTATGGAGAGCTAACTATATAATAGGTAGTAGGTTACCTTAGTCGTCCTGGGACTAGTAGGTAAACATCCTTAAAACCACTTAGATCTTCTAGTTATACTATTCTATAATCCCGTTAGTTTATAGGTAGTAACTAATACTCAGCAGGTATGTAATACCTATTAACTTATAGAATTCCTTCTAGAAGTAACTTACCCAGTTAGACCCTCTATTACTCACAATAGAATGTAGTATTCTATAGAATCTATAGTGGTAACTGAGGAACTACTAAGTATACACCTCTGCCTCTATTATATCTATCTCCTCTAATATAGAGACTTTACCTAGTTAATTAATAATAACCTAGAAGTAACAGCTACCTTATCTTTTCGTGGGGGGTAAGTTAGTAATAAAATCTATTAATAGATTAGAATGTAACCAGTTAGATATTAGTAGGAACTTTAGGAATTCCTTCTTAGCCTACCTCTAGATATAAATACCCCTATATATATTATAATTATATATAAATCAGTAGCCACTCTATAACTATCTAGATTAGTAGAACTATCAGTTTATAATCTCTAGTATATTATTACACTCTAGGTAGCCTGCAGGGGAGAAGTTATATAACTTTTATATTAATTTAATCCTAAGTTTATTAAGGAAGCTATCACTCTTTTTACTACTTAGTATCTAAAGCTTTTCTCTGAAAGTAAACTATCCTAATATATTAATAGTATATTTAGTAATCTAGATCTTAATATAGAAATTAGGAAGGAAGTTATATTCTCTCTATTATACTATTATAAAGATCTATTAGTATAAAGAGTCTCTCTTAGTAGTATAATCTTATATCTCTTACAGATCTAATCTTCCTTTAAAAACCTAAGTATTAATAATATCTATATACCCTACCTGAAGCTTTATAGAGATAGTAGCATCTGGGATAATCTATATTACTTATCTTTATTACCTCTCATTATCCTACTTTTTAGAAGTATCTTATTCCCTCTAGGAGAAAGTATCAGAAGCTACTACTTAGGCGCCCAGCTAGTACTTAAGGTAAAAATTATACTGAAATAACTTTTCTACCTACTAGCTCTACCTCTCTATAAGCTATTATTTCTTTATAAAATACTTAAAGTCCTTATAGTTAGTAAGGATTTTAAACTTCCTAGTGCTCTACAGTTCCACCCTCTATACCTATAAATATTCTAGTATTATAAGGAGTTCCTTATTGTAAATTAGGTAATTAAACTCTATAGGAGTCAGACGTTAGAAATAGAAAACTACTAGATACCTCACTCTAACCTTATCAGCTTAGATTAATATACCTCCCAGAGTATACTTTAAATAGTCTATCTCTATTATCATTAAAGCGTCAGGATTAAATATCTACAGGACTGATTCTATAGTAAAGAGTTATTTCAGTATAAAGAAAGCCTCCTACTATTTTAGTCCCCAGTTAAAAGAAACTAACTTCTAAGTTAAGTAATTTAAAAGCTTTATAATAATACTATACTAAGGTATAAAAACCTTATAGTAGTTTACAAACCTAAGGAAACTATAAATACTTTTCAGTAAGCTAGAGGGAAGCTAGTTAGTAATAACTTCTAACTTCTCAGGATTATAAGAGAGACTCTTTCTAGTTA
>MASP02000112.1:0-53655 GCA_001693025.2 Colletotrichum lindemuthianum | reverse complement strand
ACTATAGTAACTAAGAACTCACACTTCTTAGGATCTAACTTAAAGCTTATATCAGTAAGGTAGCTGAATATCTAGTGGACCTTCTCCTTATACTCCTTTCGTAAGCTACTAATATAAATAAGGATATTATTAATATATACTATAATAAAGTTATCTAGAAACTATTACAGACAGCTATTAATATACTATTGAAATATAGTGGAAGTATTAGTGAGTCTGAAAGGGTATATTACCTATTTAAAGAGGCTATAATATATCTAAAAAACTATTTTCTCCTAATCTACTTTATTAATTCTGATTTTATAGAATATAGTAATAATATTAAATTTAGTATACTAATAGGCAGTAATAACTTTCTAGAGGGTCTCTAATATCAGGAGGAGGGAGTAATAATCCTTCTTTATAATAGTATTAAAAGCTCTATAATTTATACAGAAGTATATTCTTCCACCTAACTTTCTTACAAAAAGGATTAAGATATTAGTAGAGAAGCTACTTACCTTAATAAATTCCTTATTAAGTAAATCCTCTAGAGTTTTCTTAAGCACTAGAAGCTCCTCTTATAATATACTATAGAAAGGTCCCTATAGAAGGTCTGGTTCCTATCTCTTCTTATTAGAAATTAATAGGATATAGTAGTCTATCTCTAGTTAATTGTGGGGTAGCTAGTATACTAAATCTAGATAGAAAAAATCTAGGAATTCCTTTAAGATATTCGTAGGGATATAGTCCCTTAGGTCCACCTCCACCTTTAAGGCTAATATTTTCTTAATATCCACCAGACTAATAGATATAACTTAGTAGGAGCTTAATATCTCACTAGTATACTACGCAGTATACTGACAGATAAATATAAATAAGTTAGTACTAAGTAGCTAAGCTAACTAGATCTCTTTAAACTATACTAACTTATTCTGATATTCTAAGTATACTATTATACTATCCTTCCTGTGTGTTATCCGTTAGGCTCCAGTATTATAGATGATGCAATTATCCTCTATCTACGGCCGCTTAAGATATAAGAGCAGCTACAGGCTCTCTATAACGTAAGTATAGATCTTCTACATATAGCTACTAACTTCTAAAGTCAGGATAGCTACCCCCTGAGTGTCACTAAGTGACAACCTAGTAATATATCTCCTTATCTATCTCTTTAATTTATTAACTAGTGGGAGGTAAAATTTCTTTATAAGGGAGATATTAATAATAGTATAAGTATTATAGTCTATATTAATAAGCATATTAATAGAGTAACCTCTATTAATTCTAGCTTAAATAGTAGCTAACTATTAGTTACTTACTTATTCTTTTTCCTATTATTTCCCCTATCCTGTTACTTCTGCCTTAGTTAGCTCCAGAGTCTAATTTCGCTCTAGAGTTACTTTTTTCCTAAATTCTTACTATTACTAAGTGGGATAGTGTTATCTCTCTAGTTATCTCTAGTATGATCTAAAGCGGCTGTGGCTTTTATAACCTTCACACTAGTTTTTTTATACTCTCGGGATTTATAGTTTCTATGGATATAGCTTTTCTTACTGCATTTAAAGTATTAGTGGGTATCCTAGCGGTCCCTAGAGCGTTCCTTAGAGGCAGAGGAGAAGCTACTAGAGCTTTAGTATTATTATCATTCCTTAACTACTCTAATTATTATAATATTACCTTCTGTATTATAGGCAGTAGGTTTCTAGTGGAGTAGCTAATAGTATACCAATATCCCCTTTATATATTCAAGCTTCTAAGCTATATTTTAAACTTTAGATAACTAAAATCTATATTCTATAGGAAGGTTAACTATAATAAGTAGCTTCTTAAAGTGGAAAAGTAGGGTAGCCTCCAGTAGGGAGATCTGGACTATATCCAGCTATATGTACTCTCTAGTGTCAGCTAGAGTCTTTTTAAATTAGAACAGAAAAGTAGTCAGGTGTTTATTTTCCTTCTATCTGAAGCTTTATAGCTAGATAATAATATAAAGCTAACTATTAGGATTTAGGTAAGTTCTATCTAGGTAACCTATAAAATTATTTAGATTATAGGAGTTCTCTAGCCCTCCCACTATATAGAAAATTTTAACTACCTACTAAAGACTAGAGTCTAAATAGGAGTAAATTAGGTATTAGTATTTCTAATTACTATTAAAGAAATAGTAGTTAATCTTAAGCTTAACTTTTATCTATTAGACTTATATTTAGTATTCCTTCTACTTACCTGAAAACTTTAGAGGTAGGGAAAGAAGCTTCCTCTAGTAGTTAGCTACTAGTGGGAGTATAGTAATATTATTAACCCTAAAAGCTATCATCCTAATAGATATTATTCTGGGGGTTACTAGAGCATCCTAGTGTAGGTTAGAGGTATCTGTTATAGTAGCTACCTGGGGGGTACTACCTACTATAGTATCTCGTTTCGCTAACTTATATAAAAGTTTATTAATCCTCTAGTAGAGAGGGCTTAAGGTATACTGTAACTACTACTAAAGTAGTTTACTTATAGGGTTACTACCTGTGAGAGTATCCTGGGGGGCTTTAGTGCCTTCTATTATTCTTCATATTAGTTACTTATTATATAGTATTATATTCTAGAAGCTATACTTAACTAGATTGTATACTTAACTAGTGGGGAGCTGTATTCTACTTAGTATTATCTATATAGTAAATAAAACTGAGTTCTAAATATATAAAAGGCTGGACCTAAGTTTATTCAACCAGAAAGTAGCATAAAATACTATTTATTTAGAACTAAGGAGTAAAAGAGAAACCTTCATAAGTGTGTAGAAAAATCTACATATATAATACTATATAGAGCCCACTGGGACCCCACCCGAGGGAGGGGGTTAGCTTCAGATACCTAAGCACAGCCCTAGCCGGACATCCAGGCATAGCCTGTAACAGTACTTTTACTTACTTTCTATATAAAAAGTATAATTATAATATCTAGCTTACTATTTAAAGAGTTAATTAAAAAGGAGGTTAAAAATATTATTAATAATAATATTATAAAGATTATTTAATCTAATTTTATTCTCTATAAAAACTATAAGTATTTTAAGTTTTATATTATTAATAAGATTAAGAATAAGGATATTAATAAAGTATATAAGAACTTAAGATTTATAATTTAAGGTTTTAGAGACTGTAGTAAGTTTGAGATTTTAATATAATTACTAATAATTTAATAGAGTAACTAGTAATTAATTTTGGCTGTAGTTCTAACCTTCCTTAAGTATGAAGGTATAATAATATAGCTTCGTGACGTTACTTAAGTTTATATTTAGGCTAAAATGAAGCTTATAAGGTATATTATAACTGATCTGCTTTTATACCTTAAAAGGTAGTATCTTCTAGACTTTATAATAATTATTATTAAGCTACTTTATAGTCTTACTGAGGCTGGAACTTACTAGTAGGTAATTTACTCTATATACTATAAGGAGTAGTTATAAATAGAGACTTTAATATATAACTTATACTTTTTTGTCTTGTGTACTTAAAATGACGTTTTTAGCTTTATTAGTATATAAATTAATAATATTTTTGGTTTCTCTGATATAGTATTCTCTTGCTGAGAGGATGAGGAGCTTGAAAAGACCTTATTTAAAGTGAAGCTTAAAATTGTGCTTTTGGAGATTATGTTTCTTGTGTTTAATAGAGGTATCTTATTGCTTTATAGTGATTGCTTCTGCTTACGCTAAAAGTATTAAGAGTAAAAACTGGCTTTAATTAATATATATACTGTATCTGAGGTATTTAAGAAGGTGTATGTTAAATAATATGTGTATAGTGTGTATCTTACCTCTATATACTAACTGGAGGTTCTATTTAACCTCTTGCGTGCGGCGTAAGAGTAATAATTCTTAAGTAATAATACTGCTATACTTAATAAATAGCTTAAGTGGTAAATAGAGTATCTTGACTGAGGTTTTAACTTTATGCTACTTGACCTCTCTAAGGTGTATTTTTATATTTTTATTGATAGTTTTTTTGCTAATAATACTGACTTTTTATCTTAACTAAGATTTATAATAATCTTAGGCTAAGAGATTGTAATTAGCGATAGCTAGTTTAACCTCTATAGTAACTTTATATATTACTTATCTACTAAAAGTAAGAGACTTACTAGGAGTATACTTACTTTAGAGATTTATATTATAGTGGCTAGTGTAGATTTTACCTATATTATAGCTATATTACTTAAGAAAATTCTTAACTACTAAAAGTTTCCTCAGATTCTAATTATTATATATACTAACTTATATTTATTTTATAAGTATTTTATGAAGCTTAGTATTACTAAAGAGAAGTATTTAATAATTGATATTATAGTATTAAGATAGTTATATAAATACTGTAAGTTCTATAAAGTGTAGTGGATTAATAGAGATAATAATATTATTAATACTTTCACGAAGGATATTCTAAACTGCGTCCTCGAGAGATTTATTAATTTGAATTATATAACTGTTTGAATAGAGGGATGGGTGACTTAAGTGGAGTAGATAAATAGGTATTTAGATGTTATTTAGGTAAAGGGTGTAGATTGTAAAAGGTATTGTTTTTTATGTAAATAGATAGATACTAGGGTATGTAATAAAAAGAAAAGTTGCTAGTATTAGTTATATTATACTGTAGGGTATATGGTAACTATATACGCTGCTATATATATAGTGGTATACCCTCTATAGCCTACTGGCTATGGGTGCCTGGCACCCGGCGCCAGCCATAGCCTAGCGGCGTGGCAATTAGTAAGCAATTGCCACGCTGTAGATCTAGAGCCTTATGTGGCGCCGCGCGCCATGTAACGTAACAATAACAACAACGAATACCAGAACACCAGTTTGCACCCGTACGACGAGATCACGTACGGCGTGCGATTACCCTGACGATTAAACCAACAAATGGATTTGATGGGTCGCTGATAGAGACACGATGACGGCGTGGCAGTGTATTGTAATTGATGTCAGCCTGTATGTATATATATACTCACTGTATAGTTAAGGCTTACGATTATACGGAGTAAGGTAGGTACAGTATCTGTGCCTGCCCCCACTTTAATTGGAACTTGAAGACTTATTACTCACTAAAGTGGGTACTGAATACTTATATATCTATAACATCTATATATCTAAAAATGATTAATTAAAGTTATTCCCACTCTTACTCTCTCTTTAGTAAGTAATTATAATTCTAACTATTAATTAAATAGAATAGTTATAATTTCCTATTAATTCTTATTTTCTAAGTTTTTTTTATAGTTTTAAAAACTCTCTTTTTAGTAGTATAATAGAACTTCTAATCTAGAGACTAAATTATTCTTATAATCTTAATATACTTATTTTTATAAAAAGCTAGACTTAGGTTTATTTAACTGGAAGGTAGTGTAAAATACTATTTATTTAGAACTAAGGAGTAAAAGAGAAGCTTTTATAAATATATAGAAAAGTCTGTATATATAGTATTATATAGAGCTTACTGGGGCTTTATCCGGGTGAGGAGGTTAGCTTTAGATATCTAGATATAGTTCTAGCTAGATATCTAGATATAGTCTATAATATTATCTTCCTCCTCTCTAGTTACTACCTAATTAGAAGCTATAAGCTGGATCTCTATTATTATTTATAATTAGTTTATATATTACCTTATACTGCTCTAAAGCTACTATATTTATAATAATATTAATAAGTTTCTATATAGAGTTTATATATCCTTCCTATTTAATAAGGGTTTTTTATTAGTATTCTCTCTCTACTTAATATATTCTTATAGTAAGAATATTTTTAACTAACTATTTAACCTCCCTATTATTATCTACTAGTAATAGTAGTGTGATGGGCCTGGGCTTCGGCTGTAGGCCTTGGTTATTATGTAAGCAGTATATACGCACAGGCCGTAAGTCTACGTCTGCAGCGTCACACTTGGGAATAGTGGTAGTATACACAGAATTCACACACTATACTACCCTACATAATCTGGAGTATTACTTTTGCGATTGAGGTGCTATTTACGCTGTAAATTTGCAAATATAATACTCTTAATTTAACATATTTTTCTAGATTTTTCCCTCTATTTTCTATTACTGAAGGATTAGGTTTAGAGGAGGTTATTTTATTTTATTTATTTAGTTGTTTCAGCCTAAGCGGCTAGCGTCTATTTTAATAGTACCCAGAAGTAGATATATCTCTTCTTAGTCCCTTATAGATCAGAATGAGGAGGCACTCTTACGCTATCTTAGACAAATTAAAGTTAAAAATTATAATATAATATATTATCTTAACTAGCTGGATAACACTAAGAATCTTAAGATTTATAAATAAAACTTTTTAAGTTCTATATAGTTATAATAAGCTTATTTATAAACTTAATACTAATAAATAGTAAAGAATAATAACTATATTCTAACTGTAAATTAGTAGGAATATAAAAGATCCTGAAAATAATATAGAGAACTTAAAAATATATTTATCTTTTTTTTATAAAAGTAAAGTAGAGCTTCTAATTTAGCTTAGAAAGTAGTATCTAATTTATAATCATATAATAAAGAAGATAAGGAAGAACCATACATAAAATCAGAAAATCCAGAATAGCTTATTAAGCTAAAGAGAGTCTCACAAAACTGATAAGTCTAATAAAATTACTCTACTTAATTTTTATTAAGAAGTAATAAAATAATATAAAAAGAGGTAAGTGTTAGTTACGCTATACTATAGGGTATGCGGTAACTATATGCGCTGCTACGTACGTGGCGGTATGCTTTCTATAGCTTACTGGCTATGGGTGCCTGGCACCCGGCGCCAGCTGTAGCCTAGCGGCGTGGCAATTAGTAAGTAATTGCTACGCTGTAGATCTAGAGCCTTATGTGGCGCCGTGCGCTATATAACGTAATAATAATAACAACGAATATTAGAATACTAGTTTGCACCCGTATGATGAGATTATATATAGTATGTAATTACCCTGACGATTAAACTAATACTAATTAGTAGTTAATATAACTATTATATTATTATACTATAGATTAGTAAAGTTTATTATATTAGAAGAAGTAATTATGAAACTCTATACCTAAGGTTTATATAAGGTGAAAGATTGCGAGACTATTATTTAGATACTTTAGACCCTCCTTATTTTAGGATTTTACTAGAAGCTTCTAAACTATATACTAACTCCTTATAGATTACTACTATTAAGATATTAATAACTATATTTAATTTTAATATTAAAATAAAGTAACTTCCTAATAATAACTACTAAGAAGTTAATAACTATAATTATTTTTATTATTTATAGGAGTATATTTAACTAATATAATAATTCTCTTTAAGTTATTACTAGATTTTTTAGTATTAGAGATTTATAGTATCTCTAGTTTTAACCCCTCGAGAGATTTATATAGCCTCTTAAAAACTCTTTCTTTATTTTTCTCTATATAAATTTAGTAATATTAATAATTTTCCCTTATTTTATATCTCCCTCGCTTTTATAATAATATCTAAATTAACTTCTATAGGTGAGATACTTACTTTAGGTAGTTTTATATTTATAATAATAATATTATTAAGTATCTTTATACTTATAAAGTTCTATTAATATCTTAACTTAGTATTTTTTAGCTGAATCCTTAATATTAACTATAAGATTATTATAGAGGAGGATTCTATAAAGATCTCTATCTATTTAGTATACTAGATAGCTTTCTATATTTATATAGGATTTTATAACTTAGAATTTTTTTAGATATTTAAAAGTAACTTTAAGGACTAGCTTATAGTAACTTAGTAGCTTACTAATATCCTTATAACTTAATATTTTAGAGATTATCTTATAGTTTATAATATTAAAATTAATAAGAATAGTAATTAAATCTTTATAGTAATATACTAACTAACTTAGTAAGAAAGATTTACCTTATAGACTCTTAATAAGATTAATAATATACTGAAATATTATATTATTTTTATAAGTAACCTTAAGAAATATTCTGAGTGGGTTGATAACCTCCTTATAGAGGAGTTAAATTTTACTCTACCCCTCTGTAACACTTAACTAAAAGTTGAAAATATTATACTAGTGATGCTTCTACTGTAAGTAGTTAAAGAGAGATACTTACTGCTAAACTAGCTAGCCTATATATTTACAGCTTTAGGCGAGAGATCTCTGTTATAACTGATAGTCTCACTAGCTTCCTATTTAACTATCTTAAAGCCTCTCTAATATTGAGAGGACTATTAAGATTATAGTTAGTAGCTACCTAGGTAGTATAAATAACCTCTATAAGTTAATTTTACTATCTCTTTTAATAATATATCTACTAAGTATACTACAGACCTTATAAAGTTATATAATAAGATTATAAAGTATAGTAGAGGCTTCTATAATATTCTTAAGTTAAAGATCTATATATTTCGAGATTGCTACTTTAAGTTTAGTATTCTATAATATATATAGGTAGGGTTTTTTTTGATTATACTTAAGGATAATACTCTTAAGTTTTACTTTAACTACTTAAGTAACTTAAATATTAACTTTATATTTAACTAAATAGTCTAGTAGGTTAAGAACTACTTCGAGAATAATAAGAATTAATAGTTTTACCTCTCTGACTAGTAAAATACTACTTTTCGAAGTATTATTAGTGAAAATCCTAATAAAAATAAAAAGGAGGCTTTTAAGCTCCTAATTTTGAAGCTTATATATATCTAAAAAACTTTCCCTGCTAAGATCTGGATAGATAATACCTTCTGCCTCTAGCTTATAAGTATATACTGTAGTATACTAGAGTGCTAGTTAGCTTTCTTTAGCTTTATAGTAACCTCTTAGAGTTTCTGTAACTAGTTAAGATCTGCTGTAAGTAATATCTTATTGATCTAAAAGGTGTAATATATATAAGATAATAGAGATAACTACTAGAAAGTAGCTAGAGACTAATTTTAGACTGACTGTATATATAACTTACTTTAAGGTAACTCTTGAGACTGTAATTATATCTCTATATATATATAACTTCACGCTCCAGGTGGCTATTATCTACCTCTGATATTTATATATAGTTATACTAATTAAAAATATTATATGTGTGGTAAACTTAGTTGTTAGTCTATAAGGTATACTCTTGAGGAGAGGTGTATTTTATTTAATAGGTATAAGTTAACTACTAACCTTAAGGTGTACTTTATAGTAGTATATTAAGTTTTCCTTATAAGCTATAAAGGTGTTAATAGTCTTGATAATGATAGTCTTAAGGCTCTGCTAGAGGTTAATACTGATGGAAATATTATTGCGTAGTATTAAATAGGTATTAACCTCAAGGAAGGCTACTCTGTGGGATCTGCCCTAGAGATATTTTTTATGTTATTTTATAGTGAGAAGCTTGTTGCTTTTAATGGAGGTAAAATTACTAGAATCTTTTAAGATTAGGTAATAGTCTATATTCTTACTAAAAGCGTTACTATTAGTAGTAAACTTATAGATAATACTATTACTCCTGATACTTCTATGTATATTTTTATGCTTAAGGGCTGCTATTTAAGTACTGTATTTCAAGGTATTTTATCTAACTTAGGTATTACTAGCTTCTTGACTATAGGATACTTCTAGTTTACTATATTAAAGTAGTTAGTTATTTTCTCTATTACTTTTACACCTCTGTAAGGTAAATTAGTTATAATATATTTCAGAGAAGTTATTTTTATTATAATATTTAGAATTGTTAATATATCTATACTGCTTAATGTTATTATATTTTATATAGTTTTATATAATATATCCTTCCTATTCTATCTTGCGGATATAGATTACCTTAGTATTACGTTTAATAATATTTATAATAAGCTCTAATAAAGTAAAAAGATTATATTTATTGTTTGAAAATGGGGGTATCTGTGGATACTTCTTGATAAGGAGAGAATAATTACCTCTACGTACCTTATAGAGATAGAGATATGGAGACTTTACTGCTATTTTAGATATCTAGCTGTAGTATGCCTCTATAATATTCTTAATAAAGTGGGATACTTAGTTAAATAGTATACTCTCGAGACCCTCGAGAGGTACTACTACTACTACTAAATATATAGTGTAGCTCTCTTGCGATTTTATTTTACTATTCAGAGTAATATTAACTTTAACTTTAAGATTATTATTAATATTATCTATATTAATAACTGTAATATACTCTATATTATTAATACTACTATAGTATTTAATACTGCTTAATTTTTACCTAACTTATTAGTGAAGGTAATATAGGAGGTTCTTAAGGTATATTAGATTAATATATACTAAGGTCCTCTCGATTTTATTACTACTAATATAAATATAATTTTTTAATCTGAAGACTTCAGATTAGAGGTAAAAACTATAGGATTGATAGTTTATATTATACTTATTAAGGTGTATAATAATATTAGTAAAGTAGAGTGTTACTATATACTCCTCTATTATATATATAAGATTTACTATATAGAGCTTCTTACTACTACTTAAGAAGTATCCTTTTAAGTAGTATATAAAGTAATTAATAATACTGCTAGCCTGAATAGCTTTATGCTTACCCTACTTATATTTAGAGCATACCTATACCTCACGGAAGATTTAGCTCCCTCTCTGGATATTATTACCTAGGCCTGAGCTGTATGCAAGACTATAGAGGAGGTCTGCCGTAAGCATACTAAGCATACTGTTAACACCACTTTAGTAATACATAATAGCCCCAATATTTCTCGCGTGACAACCCTTCCACTCTAGACTTTTATGTATATATAGTGAGAGAAAAAAGGCTAGTAAAGGCTATACCCTCTCATTACTACCTACGGTGAGATTTTCGTTCTCGAGCTTCCTTATAGCCCTCGAGAGTTTCAATTAACAGCTATAAAACAGTATTTTGAAAGCAACAAATAAGAGATTAATAATAATATAGTTAGAACTATAGTTTTATAAAAGTTAGTATTTATAGCTTTATATACTAACCTTCAGCTGGATTAAGAATCTCTAAGTAACCTAATAGTAAATAGAAGCTTATAATCTCATATAGCTACTCTAATTTCGTCCGTAACTATCCCTAAAGCTCTAAATATATAACTAACACCTTATACTACCTCTATTACAGAAGATAATAATACTCTCCCTCCCTAAGTAGTTAGTAACTTACTACCTTAACCTTAAATACTTCAGACTGGACTAGTGCCTCTAAGTTATATAACTTATAGGTATATAGTTAGTTTACTACCCCTAAAGTTTAAATAAGAAGTTTATTTTATAGTATATTTTACAATTAAGAAGTAATTGGATCTGGTATTCTTACTTACCCTTTATGTAAAAAGTGTAATTATAATACCTAGCTTACTATTTGAAGAGTTAATTAAAAAGGAAGTTAAGAGTATTATTAATAATAATATTATAAAGATTATTTAATATAATCCTATCCTCTATAAGGACTATAAGCATTTTAAATCTTATATTATTAATAAGATTAAGAATAAAGATACTAATAAAGTATATAAGAAGTTAAAACTTATAATTTAAAGCTTTAGAAACTATAGTAAGTTTAAGATTTTAATATAATTACTAATAATCTAATAAAGTAACTAGTGATTAATTTTAGCTGTAGTTTTAATCCTCTTTAAGTATAAAAATATAATAATATAGCTTTATAATATTACTTAAGTTTATACTTAAGCTGAAATAAAGCTTATAAGGTATATTATAGTTGATCTACCTTTATATCTTAAAAAATAATATCCTCTAGACTCTATAATAATTATTATTAAGCTACTTTATAATCTTACTAAGGCTGGAACTTACTAGTAGGTAACTTACTTTATATACTATAAGGAGTAGTTATAAATAGAGACTTTAATATATAACTTATACCTCCTTATCTTACGTGCTTAAAATGATACCTTCAGCCTTATTAGTATATAAACTAATAATATTCTTAGTTTCTCTAATATAGTATTCTCTCGCTGAGAGGATAAGGAGCTTAAAAAAACTTTATTTAAGGTGAAGCTTAAAATTATGCTTTTAGAGACTATACTCCTTACGTTTAATAGAGGTATCCTATTACTCTATAGTGATTACCTCCACCTACGCTAAAAGTATTAAGGGTAAAAGCTGGCCCTAATTGATATATATACTGTACCTAAAATACTCAAGAAGGTATATATTAAATAATATGTATATAGTATATACCTTACCTCTATATACTAACTGGAGGCTTTATTTAACCTCTCACGCGTGACGTAAGAATAATAACCCTTAAGTAATAATATTACTACGTTTAATAAATAGCTTAAGTGGTAAATAGAGTATCTTAACTGAGGTTTTAACTTTATACCACTTAACCTCTCTAAGGTATGCTTTTATACTTTTATTAATAGCTTTTTTGCTAATAATACTAACCTCTTATCTTAACTGGGATTTATAATAATTCTAGGCTAAGAGACTGTAACTAGTGATAGTTAGTTTAACCTCTATAGTAATCTTATATATTATTTATCTACTAAAAGTAAGAAAGTTACTAGGAGTATACTTACTTTAGAGATCTATATTATAGTAGCTGATATAGACTTCACTTATATTATAACTATATTACTTAAGAAGATCCTTAACTACTAAAAGCTTCCTTAGATCCTAACTATTATATATACTAACTTATATTTACTTTATAAGTATTTTATAAAATTCAGTACTACTAAAGAGAAGTATTTAATAATTAATATTATAGCGTTAAGATAGTTATATAAATACTGTAAGCTCTATAAGGTATAGTAGATTAATAGAGATAATAATATCACTAATACCTTCACGAAGGGCACTCTAAACTACGTCCTTAAGAGATTTATTAATTTAAACTATATAACTATTTAAATAGAGGGATAAGTAACTTAAGTGGAGTAGATAAATAGGTATTTAGATATTATTCAGATAAAGGGTGTAGATTATAAAAGGTACTGTTTTTTATGTAAATAGATAGGCACTAGGGTATGTAACAAAAAGAAAAGTTACTAGTGTTAGTTACGTTATACTGTAGGGTATATAGTAACTATATGCACTACTATATATATAGCAGTATACCCTCTATAGCTTACTGGCTATGGATACCTGGCACCTAGCGCCAGCCGTAGCCTAGCAGTATAGTAATTAGTAAGTAATTGCTACACTATAGATCTAGAGCCTTACGTGGTGCTGCGTGCTACGTAACGTAATAATAATAATAACGAATACCAGAATACCAGTTTGCACCCATACGACGAGATTACATACGGCGTGCGATTACCCTGACGATTAAACTAACAGTAAGTTAATAAGAAAATAAGTTACTTATAAGATAGAAAAACTTACAGAAAGGTAATAAAAATATTATATAATATATTATAACTAAAAAGTAGTGAGATAGGGAAAGCTACAGAAGATATAGACTTATACTGCTAATATTAAAGTCCAAAGGAGAAGAACAAATTTATAAGTCTAATTCTACATAAAAGTAAGGATAAAATACTTAGGGGAGCTTAGGGAGAAAATACTAGAGGGATTAATCCTAATTAAGATAGCTACTTTTTTATATAACATTAAGATTTACTTTATTACTATATACTAATAATTAAAAAATAACTAAAAATATAATATTTACTATAATAACTACTAAATAGTTAAATACTAATAAGGAGAAGGTTCTTAAGTTTCCCTAGCTAACTATTACTAGTTTATTATACTAGTAACCTTCACAGCTTCATAACTCCGCAAGGATATCTATTCAGCTATATTAATCTGGATATCTAGAGAGTAGTTATTATAAAGTTCCTGTAGGAAGAAGTTATTATATAACATAGTCTCTATAGTATACTTGGTATTAATAGTAGCCCTGAGAATAAGTAATATATTATCGAATTTAATAAGCAGTATAGTATGAAGCGATAGATTACCTCTACTTATAACCTGCAGGCTAATAGAGTTATTAAAGTTAGTTACTAGCTAATTATCTATACTTTATCAGTATAGATAATAGGGAATAGTAATAAAAACCCTCACTCCCTACTACCTACAGTATTATTTGCGGATTAGATAATAGTTTAAACCTTAATAGGAGGGTTTTAGACTGGGCGTCAGTATAAATAAAGGAGGAGGAATTATAACTATAGATTAGGATGTTTACTTAGCTAGAGAAGGATAGAGAGAATACTGTAAAGATAATCACAGACTAATATAAGAAAGCTACAGATAGTTTTAATATTTATTAGGCTAATATTCTTTAAGAGGATAGACTGGAAGTTAGGAATCTTATATTAGTTTATAATATAAAGTAGATTATCGATAAGTTATTAGAATGTAAGCTTAAATACTAATAGACTGGACCTTTTTATATACTATTATATATACTAGACTCTTCCTTATACAAACTAGTAACCCTATCTAGAGAAGAGATTTAAGGTTTAACCTATAATAGAAACTGCTTACGAAAGTTTATTTAAGTACTAGCTGGATACTGGGAACCCGCTAATCTGGATATTTATAGATCTAAACTAGAGTTAAAACTAGAGAGAGTCTTTCTAGCTAAAGGAGAACTAATAGGTATTAAGGAGGAAGAAGATATAGAGGAACCTATAATTCTAAATAAAGATAATAGTAATAATAATACTATACTACTAACTTACAGATAAGTATATCTCTTAAATATTAGAAAGATTACTAATCTGATACTGAAAGATCTTATATTTAAGGTTTATCTTCTAAGTTTAAGTTTAGAAAGGAGGATAGTATATCTTAAAATACTACTCCAGAATCCAGATTTCTTACTTATTAGTATCTAAAATATTTTTATATTAATTTGCAGGCCTATAAGATAGTTTTTATTTATACTTTCTTTTCTATTTACACTTTATAGAGATCCTATTTCTTCTAGTTTAGAATTAGAAACCTTAGATTTTAAGGTATTCCTCTAAACTTTAGGGAGGAAGATTATAGAAGTAGTATTACTATTTTACTATTTCTACTGTTTTAAATAGTTAAAAGCCAGCTTTAAGCTTTAACAGTTAAAGTATTCTTATTTTTTCTTTGTGGAGCAGAAGTATTTATTTAATTATAATAGGAAAATATGTATTTAAGGAAATATATTAAAGGATAAAAACAGTTAGGAGATTAGTTCCTATTCGTATTTACAGACCTATTATATATTCACTATTTCCTTTATTCCAGTATTTCCTTTATTTCTAGACCTTAACTGAAAGTTCCCTACTGAATAATTATACTTTCTTACTATATCTTAATATCCTTTTAGATTCAAGAAAGTAGCTTATCTTAAGGAAGCTAGAGAGGAAGCTCTCACATGAAAGTATAGATAGTATATGTAAATATAGTATCAGGAATATTATAGATTTTCTTTTACTTAGGAAAAATAATATTAAGAAAGTGAGGGAAATTGAAGTAAGTTACTTCTACTACTTTAGTTTTCTCAAAACTCTAAAAAATCTTAGATTTAGGTATAGAGAGGCTATTATATTCCCCACTTAGCTGATAAATATTATTAGGATATATATAGCTATAGTTTTATTACTATTAGACTCTAATATACTTAAAATTACAGATCCCTTAAGTTTTATAGAAGAAGTAGTTAGTATAAAAAGTTCCAGGAAGGAAGATATACTTAAAATAGAATTTACAGACTTAAGAGCTAGTTTTATTATTATGAGTAGTGTAAGTTTACTCTTTATAGTAGCTATAAGATACTATATTTTAATTACTATACCTCTAGATAAAGAAGCTATATATAGCAGCTAGCCGACTGAGAATCTTTTAAGCTTATAAGCTATCAGGAAGGGTAACACTCCAGTAAACAAAAACTTAACAACAGAATATAAATATCCCTATAGTATATAAACAGACTCTCTTATAATCCTGATAACCTATAAGGATATACTAAAATGTTACTTATATAACTTAAGGATCCTTATTAAGCTAAAGCTGAGGTGTAAATATAACCTCAAAATATTTATTCTGAGGAATAATAAGATATAGGAACATAAGACTGGCAATTACCTAATAATCAGTTAGCTTATAAGGAGACGTTAGGTAACAGGGAACTTACTATCAGCTTAGCTAACAGGATTGTAACCTACAGACGTATGCTACTTACTAGTTTCTGAGGTATAAGGTAGCTAATATTATAAATCACATAGAAGATACTTAGCTTCCTGAGTTTGTATAAGTGAGAGATATTAGTATTCTTACTTGGGATAAAATAATTATACTAAGTCCTCACTACCAGCTGGATCCTACTTAGAGGTTATAACTATAATAGTATACTAGCTACTTAGTAAGAGAAACTTACTTAGAAGTTTCACTTAACTATTCCCAGTAGCTTAGTATTAGTATTAGATAGAATAACGTAGGAAGTATAGGATATAAAGTATTATCCAGACGATAAAGCTAATAAAGATAAGTAGATATAGTAGATTTGGGGTAACTTAGCTAAATATTTTGACATTATTCTAACTAAGATAACTATACTAACGCTAGTGTTAGTACTAATATCAGTATCAGGTTTCATTCCAGTAAATAAAATATAACTAACACTAGGACCCTCTGAAAGGTATTTACAGACCCCACAGCTACTTATTAAGCTTGACTTTTTATTAAAGTCAGTTTGCAACACAATCTAGTATACTATGTTACGGGCTATGCTTGGATATCCAGCCAGGGCTGTGCTTAGGCATCCGAAGCTAACCCCCTCTCTCGGGTGGGGCCCCAGTGGGCCCTATATAGCATTATATATATAGACTTTTCCACATACTTATAAAAGCTTCTCTTTTACTTTTTAGTTCTAAATAAATAGTATTTTATACTACCTTCCAGTTAAATAAGCTTAGGTTTAGCCTTTCATATATTTAGAACTCAGTTTTATTCACTATATAGATAACACTAGGTAGAATGTAGCTCCCTACTGGTTAAGTATACAATCTAGTTAAGTATAGCTCCTAAGACATAATACTATATAATAGGTAACTAATATGAAGAATAATAAAGAGTATTAAAGCCCCCCAGGATACCCCTATGGGCAGCAACCCTATAAGTGAACTGCTTCAGTAGTAGTTATAGTATACTTTAAGCTCTCTCTACTAGAGGATTAATAAGCTTTCGTATAAGTTAGTAAAATGAGATGCTATAGTAGGTAGTAACCTCCAGGTAACTACTATAATAAACATTTCTAGCTTACACTAGGGTGCTCTAGTAACCTCCAGAATAACGTCTATTAAGATGACAGCTTTTAAGGTTAATAATATTACTATATCCCCACTAGTAGCTAACTACTAGAGGAAGCTTCTTCCCTTATCCCTAAAGTTTTCAGGTAAGTAGAAGGAATACTAAGTGTAAGCTTAATAGATAAAAACTAAACTTAAGATTAATTACTACTTCTTTAATAGTAATTAGGAATATTAATATTTAATTTACTTCTACTTAAACTCCAGTCTTCAGTAAGTAGTTAAAACCTTCTATATAGTAGGAAAGCTAAAGAATTCCTATAATTTAAATAATTTTATAAATTACCTAGATAGAATTTATTTAAACTTTAATAGTTAGCTTTACACTATTACCTAACTATAAAATTTCAGATAGAAAGAAAATAAATACCTAACTACTTTTCTACTTTAATTTAAAAAGATTCTAGCTGATACTAAAAGATATATATAGTTAGATATAATTCAGATCTTCCTACTAGAGGCTATCTTACTTCCCTACCTTAAGAAGTTACTTATTATAGTTAATTTTCTTATAGAGTATAAGTTTTAATTATTTAAGATTTGAAATATAGCTTAGAAGCTTAAATATATAAAGGGGGCGTTAGTATACTACTAGCTGCTTTACTAGAGACCTGCCACTTATAATATAGAGAGTGATATTATAATAACTAGGGTGGTTAAGGAATAATAATAACGCTAGAGCTCTAATAGCTTCTCCTCTACCTCTAAGGAATGCTCTAGGGACCGTTAGGATACCTGCTAATACTTTAAATATAGTAAGAAAAGCTATATTTGTAGAAACTGTAGATCCTAAAAGTATAAGAAGATTAGTATAAAGGTTATAAAAGCTATAGTTACTTTAGATTACACTGGGGATAACTAGGGGGATAATACTGTCCTACTTAGCAATAGTGAGGATTCGGAAAAAAAGTAACTTTAGAGCGAAGTTAGACTCTAAAGCTAACTAAGGTAGAAGTAACAGGATAGAGGAAATAACAGAAAAAAGAATAAGTAAGTAATTAGTAGTTAGCTACTATTCAGGCTAGAATCAATAGAGGTTATTCTATTAATATGCTTATTAATATAGACTGTAATGTCTACGTTATTATTAATATTTCCCTTATAAAGAAGTTTCACCTCCTGCTAGTTAATAAGTTAAAAAAATAAATAAAAAGATATATTATTAAGCTATCACTTAGTGATACTTAGGGGGTAGTTATCCTAATTTTAGAAGTTAGTAACTATATATAGAAGATCTATATTTATATTATAAAGAGTCTGTAGTTACTCTTATATTTTAGGTAGCTATAGATAGAGGATAATTATATTATTTATAATACTAAAGCTTAATGGATAATATATAGAAAAGGTAGTATAATAGTATACCTAAAATATTAGGATAAGTTAGTATAACTTAAGGAGATCCAGTTAGTTTAGCTACTTAATACTAACTTATTTATATTTATCTATCAGTATGCTATGTAGTATACTAATGAAGCACCAAGCTCCTACTAGATTATATCTATTAGTTTAGTAGATATTAAGAAAATATTAGCTTTAAAAGTAGAGGTGGATCTAAGAGACTATATCCCTATAAATATCTTAAAGGAATTCCTAGATCTTTTCTATCTAGATTCAGTATACTAATTACCCCCTAGCTGACTAGAGATAGACTACTATATCCTATTAATCCTTAATAAGAAGAAATAAAAACTAGACCTCCTATAGAGATCCCTCTATAGTATATTATAAGAGGAACTTCTAATACTTAAGAAAATTCTAGAGGATTTACTTAATAAAAAATTTATTAAGATAAGTAGCTTCTCTACTAATACTTTAATCCTCTTTATAAGAAAACTAGGTAGAAGAATATATTTCTATATAGATTATAGAACTTTTAATATTATTATAAAGAAAGATTATTACCTCCTCCTCCTAATATTAGAAACCCTCTAGAGGGTTACTGCTACTTACTAATATACTAAGCTTAATATTATTATTATATTCTATAAAATCAGAATTAATAAAATAGATTAGGAGAAAACAACTTTTCAGATATATTATAGCTTCTTCAAATAGGTAATATACCTCTTTAGACTTACTAGTAAGCCCACTATATTTTAATAATATATTAACAGCTACTTATAATAGTTTCTAGATAACTTCATTATAGTATATATTAATAATATCCTTATTTATATTAGTAGCTTATAAAAGAAGTATAAGGAGAAGGTCTACTAGATACTCAGCTACCTTACTAATATAAACTTTAAATTAGATCCTAAGAAATGTAAATTTTTAGTTACTATAGTTAAGTATATTAGGTATATTATAATAACTAAAAAAAACTTCTTTTATAATCCTGAGAAATTAGAAGTTATTACTAACTAACTTCCCCCTAGTTTACTAAAAAGTATCTACAGTTTCCTGGGGTTTATAAACTACTATAAAATCTTTATACTTCAGTATAATATTATTATAGAGCTTTTAAATTACTTAATTTAGAAGTTAGTTCTTTTTAACTAGGAATTAAAGTAGTAGGAAACTTTCCTTATACTGAAATAACTCTTCACTATAGAATTAATCCTATAGATATTTAATCCTAACGTTCTAATAATAATAAAGATAAACTATTTAGAGTATACTTTAAGAGGTATATTAATTTAAGCTAATAAGGCTGAAGTGAGACATCCAGTAGCTTTCCACTCCTAATACCTAACTCCCATAGAGTTTAATTACCTAATTTATAATAAGAAACTCCTTATAGTATTAAAATATTTATAAGTATGGAAGGTAAAACTATAAAGCATTAGGAGGTTTAAAATTCTTACTAACTATAAGGACTTTAAATACTTTATAAAGAAATAATAACTTATAGAGAGGTAGAATTAGTGGGTAGAGAAGTTATCTTAATATAACTTTTACCTTAAGTACTGGCTGGACACTTAGGTAGTAGCTTCTAATATCCTCTCCCAGAGGGAACAGGATACTCCTAAAAGGTAGAATAATGAGAAGTAATAGGGATGGGTGATATAAGTTATTCTGGACGTTACTATCCCTGTGGGGCTCTAAATAAAGTATATAAGTATTACTAATATTTAGGTTTTCAAACGAAGACTAGACTTATAAGAAATATAGGATCATACTGCTGAGAGAGACTCCTTATACTAATAAATCTTTATAGTAGTATAGTAGAGAGAGTGTAGCTTCTCTCCTAACTTCTATATTAAGATCCAGATTACTAAGTATACTATTAATATACTGGGATAGCTTACTTTTAGAGAAAAACTTTAGATACTAAATAGCAAAAAGAGTAATAACCTCCTTAATAAGTTTAGAACTAGGTTAATATAGAAGTTATATAACTCCTCTCCTGTAGGCTACCTAGAGTATAATAATATACTAAAGATTGTAAGCTAACAGTTCTACTAGCCTAGATAGTTACAGAGCGTCTGCTAATTTATATATAACTATAATATATACAGAGATATTTATATCTAGAAGTAAACTAAGAAGGGATTCCTAAAACTTCTACTAGTATCTAACTAGTTATATTCTAATTTATTAATAAACTTTATTACTAATTTACCCCCTATAAAAAGACAAGGTAGCTATTACCTCTAGGTTATTATTAATTAATTAAATAAGGTTCCTATATTAAAAGAGATAAATATAATAGAGGCAGAAGTATATACCTAGTAGTTCCTTAGTTACTACTATAAGTTCTATAGAATACTATACTTTATTATAAACAATAGAGGGTCCAACTAAGTAAGTTACTTCTAGAAGGAGTTCTATAGATTAATAGATATTACATACCTGCTAAGTATTAGTTACTACTTATAGACTAATAGAATTATAAAATAATATAATTAGGAGATTTAAGTAGTTTTAAGAGTATTTACCTACTAGTTTCAGGATAATTAGAGTAACTTACTACCTATTATATAGTTAGCCCTCCGTAACTAGCAGTATAGTATAATAGAGATTATATCTTTCTTTATAGATTATAAATATTATATTAACTTTATTCTAGTTGCTAAGGAGTATATAGAACTACCTAATAGTAGTAAGGCTGTAACCTACTAGCTGGTTGAGAGAATATAGTTAGTAATAATATATATCTATATAGAGATAGCTACTACCTAGTAGAAATTAGAAGCCTAAGTAAATAAGACTTAGTCCCCCACGGATTGATACTAAGTTAGTAATAAAGTGTAGTTAAATATATCTAACTATAAGTTATTGAAACTAAACTAAAAACTAGCTTAACTGTATTATAAATATATAATAATGAAGATCCTCTTACTATATATTATAGAGTTAGATACTTTAGGGTTTATTTACTTATAGTTTTATATAGATTTACTCTAGAGAGCTATTACTAATCTACTGCCTAGGTAGATTATAGTTAATAGCTAGCTGCTACTATTAGTGGATAACGATGGGGAGGTTAAATAGCTAGTTAAAAGTATTCTTACTGTAAGGATATATTAGGTAGAGAGAGGGTACTAATAAGAGGCTCTTATTAAATAGGAAGGGTATATAAACTCTATATAGAAGTCTGTTGATACTATTATAGATATAGTAGCCCTAGAGTAGTATAAGGTGATATATAGGCTGATTGTAGATAACGATAGAGACCTAGTCTATAGCCTCCAGCCGGGCGGCAGCTGGGGAGGAGGGGGGTAATGTTATAAACTATACCTGGATGTCCGGCTAGAGCTATACCCAGGCATCTAAAGCTAACCTCCTCCTTCAGGTGGGGCTCCAGTGGGCCCCATATAGTATTATATATACAGACTTTTCCACACACTCGTGAAAACTTCTCTTTTACTCCTTAATTCTAAATAAATAGTATTTTGCGCCACCTTCCAGTTAAACAAGCTCAGGTCCAGCCCTTCACATACTATATATAGAGGTAAACTTCTAGAAGTGCAGATTAGTAAATTACTATAAGTACCTATAGGAGGCTATAAGTAAAGTAAAAAGAATATAGAGAGGTTACTCTACTTTATCCCTAGCCTCTATAATTAGAAATATAATAGAGAGCTTTATTTTATTAAAGCTGATAGACTAGAGTTTATTATTAAGATACTAAGTAAAAAGCTGAAATCTACACTAAATAATAAGTATCCTTTTATAGTAGAAGATTAGTATATAGATAGTGAGAATTTATAAAGTTATTTTCTGGGTTACTATAGTATAAGCCTAGGAATTAACTATTGAGACTCTATAATATAATAATATATAATTAAAGAAAGTATCTATCTATATAATACTGAGGATATCCTATAGATAGAAAAGTACTTAGATTTATAGAAACTAGATACCTTTCTTTATGCAGATCTATAAGGAAATCCTACTGTCTATTAGTCTGCCAGAATAGCTAATTTATAGTATTCAGAAGGTAGTTATAATATTAATAGTAATCCTTTTAAGTATAGTTAAAGAGAAGTAAGTAACTTAATAACTAACCTATAGGATACAGATATTACTATATTTCTTATTAGTAATAATAATATATATTAAGTAAACCTTATAGTTAACTAAACTAATAGTAGAGTTTATTATTCTAACTCTATATAGGAAGACTCTAATAATAATTATTTTATTAAAGTAGTAAACTAGCTGTTGCAGTTCTACCTTAGTGTTAGTATATTACTGGATATAATTAAACTACTATAGGTAAATACTTAGGTTACACCTATAGGCCTTTAGTATAATCTGTTTACTTATAGCCTTTAAGTAGTAAAATAGTTTAAAGTTTTTATTTAAGATAGAATTCTTAATATTATTAACTCTCTATAGTATTTATCTAATAAGCGGCACTAGTAACCAGATAAGGTTCCCTTAGTTTTATACTGGAAGTTAATTATCAGTAAATATTTTAGATTTTATATTAATATCTATAGGAATCCTCCTGTTATAAGCTAGCCCCGTACGGAACACGCTACGGAACATCCTACTTAAGTGCAGCCAGACAACAAGTGGATGACTTGTTGTTACGTACCTTTTGACGATGTGGCTCAATTGGTAGTACTGTTCGTATACGTACGCCCGCGCATATAAGTACTGAAGGCCGAGACGTTATTAGCTGCAACACTACGCCCCTGTGGGGCCAGCCCTTCACATATAATAAGTCACCCCAATAGTCTAGGGTTCGATCCGTAGCTACATATGGATTTACATATAGATGTTCCCTAGCTAACAGCGACGCTGGGGGTATATTACTTAAGCGCTCAGAAGCCCCTACTGTGAGGCCACAACAGGCAGGTAGCATGGCGCGGCAGGAGTGGGAGAGGGGAGGTAGTGTTACGGGCCAGCCCCATACGGAACACGCTACGGAACACCCTACTTAAGTGCAGCCAGACANNTTGTTACGTACCTTTTGACGATGTGGCTCAATTGGTAGTACTGTTCGTATGCGCGCGCCCGCACACATAGGTACTAAAGGCCGAGACGTTATTAGCTGCAACACTACGCCCCTGTGGGGCTAGCCCTTCACACCTCCCTTATAACTAATAATATAGACTTAGAATAACTACTAACTTTTCAGATACTTATTACTAGTTTTTAATATTAATCTATTATAGCTATGAGGAAGATATTTGCAGGCCTAAATACTAACCTAACTTAGTATATTATAAAAGTTAACTATACTAGAGTGTAAAGGGATAACGTCAGGATTGTAGTGAATAGCCTGAAGTAGGTTCTAATAACCTAATCTTACCTCTTTAGTAGTAGTCTGGCGAAGCTTGAGGATTAGATCTCCTTTGTGTGGTCCTCCTGGACTTACGCCTCTAATACTTATTTATTATACTCTCTCAGCGTTAGTATTTTATCTATTAAGGTAAATTCTACTGTAAGTTAATTACCCTAAGCTGCAGAACTTTATATAACCTTCTAACTATATAAAAAAATAGTTTATATACTAGTAAATTAATTACTGGGTCTGGATTAAATAGAATATCCCCACTAGCTCTACTATCTATATATTTTCGCGACTGCTATAATAGGGAGGATAACTGCAGTTAGTCTAAAAGCTACTTTAGGATAACTATCAGTATACACACAACAAGCAAATAAAGCTAGTTAGTAGAGATAAGGTGATAGAAGAGGATATACTAAAATAGCTAAGATAGAGGTAATTAAGATACTATAGATAGTTTTATTAGACTTATAACATAAAGCTTACTATAAGTCTAAAGGGAGGATTATAATAAACTTAGGCTTTAGCTATAAGCCTTAGTTATTATATAAGTAGTATACACATATAAGCTATAAGTCTATATCTGCAGCACCAAACTTAAGAATAGTAGCAGCATACACAGAATTCACACACTATACTACTCTATATAATCTGGAGTACTACTTTTACAATTGAGACGCTATTTACGCCGTAGATCTGTAAATATAACGCTCTTGATTTAACATATTTTTCTAGATTTTTCCCCCTATTTTCCATTACCGAAGGATTGGGCTTAGGGGAGGTTGTTTTGTTTTATTTGTTTAGTTGTTCCAGCCCAAGCGGCTGGCGCCCATTTCAGTAGCTAGCTATTAACTATAACCTACTTAGGTAGTAAATTAGTAGTAGCTCTCTAGAGTAAATTTATATAGAACTATAAATAAATAGACTTTAGAATATCTAACTTTATAGTATATAATAAGAAAACTTTCACTACTATATACTTATAGTATAGTTAGGTTAGTTTTTAGTTTAGCTTTAGTAATTTATAGTTAGATATATTTAATTATATCTTATTACTAATTTAGTATTAATCTATAAGGGATTAAATTTTATTTATCTAGACTTTTAACTTCTACTAAGTAGTAATTATCTCTATATAAATATATATTATTACTAATTATATTCTCTTAACTAGTTAGTAGGTTATAGTCTTACTACTACTAAGTAGTTCTATATACTCCTTAGTAACTAGAATAGAATTAATATAATACTTATAATCTATAAAGAAAAATGTAATCCCTATTATATTATATTATTAGTTATAGAGGGCTAACTATATAATAAGTAGTAAGTTACTCTAGTTATTTTAGGATTAATAAGTAAATATCTTTAAAACTATTTAGATCTTTTAGTTATACTATTTTATAATCTTATTAGTCTGTAAGTAGTAATTAGTATTTAATAGGTATATAATATCTATTAACTTACAGAATTCCTTCTAGAAGTAACTTACTTAATTAGACTTTTAATTACTTATAATAGAGTATAATATTCTATAGAATCTATAGTAGTAACTAAGAAACTACTAAATATATACTTCTATTTCTATTATATCTATTTCTTCTAATATGAGAGTTTTATTTAGTTAATTAATAATAACCTAGAGGTAATAGCTATTTTATTTTTTTATAGGAGGTAAGTTAGTAATAAAGTTTATTAATAAATTAGAGTGTAACTAGTTAGATATTAGTAGGAATTTTAGGAATTCTTTTTTAGTCTGCCTCTAGATATAAATACTTTTATATATATTATAGTTATATATAAATTAATAGATACTTTATAACTATTTAAACTAATAGAACTATTAGCTTATAATTTTTAGTATACTATTATACTCTAAGTAACTTATAGGGGAAAAGTTATATAACTTCTATACTAACTTAATTCTAAACTTATTAAAGAGGCTATTATTTTCTTTATTATTAAGTATCTAAAATTTCTCTCTAAAAGTAAGTTATCCTAATATATTAATAGTATACTTAGTAATCTAGATTTTAATATAGAAGTTAGGAGGAAAGTTATACTCTCCCTACTAGATTATTATAAAAATCTATTAATATAAAGAGTCTCTCTTAGTAGTATAACTCTATATTTTTTATAAATTTAGTTTTCCTTTAAAAATCTAAATATTAATAATATTTATAAACTCTATCTGGAACCCTATAGGGATAGTAGTATCTAGGATAATCTATATTATTTATTCCTATTACTTCTTATTATTCTACCCTTTAGGGATATCCTATTCCCTCCAGGAGAGAATATTAGAAGTTACTATCTAGGTATCTAGCTAATACTTAAGGTAAAAATTATACTGAGATAACTTCTCTACTTACTAGCTTTACCTCTCTTTAAGTTATTATTTCTTTATAAAATACTTAAAATTCTTATAATTAGTAAGGATTTTAAACTTCTTAATACTTTATAGTTCTACTCTCTATATCTGTAAATAGGCTAATATTATAAGGAGTTTCTTATTATAAATTAGGTAATTAAATTCTATAGAAATTAGACATTAAGAGTGGAAAGTTACTAAGTATCTTACTCTAATTTTATTATCTTAAAATAATATATTTTCTAAAATATACTCTAAATAGTCTATCTTTATTATTATTAGAATATTAAAGTTAAATATTTATAGAATTAATTCTATAGTGAAAAGTTATTTTAGCGTGAAGAAAGCTTCCTATTACTTTAGTTTCCAGTTAAAAGAAACTAACTTCTAAGTTAGGTAGTTTAAAAGCTCTATAATAATATTATACTGAAATATAAAGATCTTATAGTAGTTTATAAACTTAAAGAAACTATAAATACTTTTTAGTAAGCTAGAGAGAAGTTAGTTAATAATAACTTCTAACTTCTCAGGATTATAAGAAAGATTCTTTCTAGCTGATATAATAAACTTAATATACTTAATTATAGTAACTAAAAACTTATATTTTTTAGGATCTAACTTAAAGTCTATATTAGTAAAATAGCTGAATACTTAATAGATCTTCTCCTTATATTCTTTTTATAAGCTACTAATATAAATATGAATATTATTAATATATATTATAATAAAGTTATCTAGAAACTATTATAAATAGCTATTAATATATTATTAAAATATAATAGAAATATTAGTAAGTTTAAAGAGATATACTATCTATTTAAAAAAGCTATAATATATCTAAAAAGCTATTTTCTCTTGATCTATTTTATTAATTTTAATCTTATAGAATATAGTAATAATATTAAGCTTAATATACTAATAGGTAGTAATAATCTTCTAGAGGATCTCTAATATAAAAAAAGAGGGGGTAATAGTCTTTTTTTATAATTATATTAAAAGCTTTATAATTTATATAGAAATATATTCCTCTATCTAGCTTTCTTATAAAGAGGATTAAGATATTAGTAGAGAAGCTACTTATTTTAATAAATTCCTTATTAAGTAAATCCTCTAAGGTTTTCTTAAATACTAGAAGCTTCTCTCATAATATACTATAGAGGGATCCCTATAGAAAATCTAATTTCTATTCCTTATCGTTAGGAATTAATAAAATATAGTAGTTATCTCTAATTAGCTGGGAGGTAGTTAGTATACTAAATTTAAATAGAAAAAATCTAGGAATTCCTTTAAGATATTTATAGGGATATAATTCCTTAAGTCTACTTCTACCTTTGAGGTTAATACTTTCTTAATATCTACTAAACTAATAGATATAACCTAGTAGGAGTTTAGTGCCTCACTAATATACTATACAGTATACTAATAGATAAATATCAATAAATTAATATTAAGTAGCTAAGCTAACTAAATCTCCTTAAGCTATACTAACTTATCTTAATATTTTAGGTATATTATTATATTACTCTTTCTATATATTATCTATTAAGCTTTAATATTATAGATAATATAATTATCCTCTATTTATAGCTACTTAAGATATAAAAGTAACTATAAGTTCTCTATAATATAAATATAGATTTTTTATATATAACTACTAACTTCTAAAGTCAGAATAGCTACCCTATAGATATTACTAAATAATAGTTTAGTAGTATATCTCCTTATCTATCTCTTTAACTTATTAATTAGTAAGAGGTAAAATTTCTTTATAAGAAAAATATTAATAATAATATAAATATTATAATCTATATTAATAGGTATATCAATAAAGTAACTTTTATTAATTCTAATCTAAATAGTAACTAACTATTAGTTACTTATTTATTCTTTTTTCTGTTATTTCCTCTATTCTATTACTTCTATTTTAGTTAGCTTTAGAGTCTAACTTCACTCTAAAGTTACTTTTTTTCTGAATCTTTACTATTACTAAGTAGGATAGTATTATCCTTCTAGTTATCTTTAGTATAATCTAGAGTAACTATAGCTTTTATAACTTTTATACTAATTTTTTTATATTTTTAGGCTCTATAGTTTCTATAGATATAATTTTTCTTACTATACTTAAAATATTAGTAAGTATCCTAACGGTCTTTAGAATATTCCTTAGGGGTAAAAGAACAGCTATTAAAGCTTCAATATTATTATTACTTCTTAACTACACTAGTTATTATAATATTCCTCTCTACGTTATAGGCAGTAAGTCTCTAGTGGGATAGTTAATAGTATACTAATACTTCCTTTATATATTCAAACTTCTAAGCTATATTTTAAACTTTAGATGATTAAAATCTATACTCTATAGGAAAGTTAACTATAATAAATAACTTCTTAAAGTGGGAAAGTAAAGTAACCTCCAGTAGGGAGATTTAGACTATATTTAGTTATATATACCTTCTAATGTTAGTTAGAATCTTTTTAAATTAAAGTAGAAAAGTAATTAAATATTTATTTTCTTTCTATCTGAAGCTCTATAGTTAGATAATAACATAAAGTTAGCTATTAGAATCTAGGTAAATTCTATCTAAATAACTTGTAAAATTATTTAGATTATAGAAGTTCTCTAGCTTTCCCACTATATAGAAGGTTTTAACTACCTACTAAAAACTAGAGTCTAAATAGGAATAAATTAAATATTAATATTTCTAATTACTATTAAAGAAATAGTAATTAATCTTAAGCTTAATTTTTATCTATTAGGCTTACACTTAATATTCCTTTTACTTACCTAAAAACTTTAGAAGTAGAGAAAGAAACTTCCTTTAGTAGTTAGCTATTAATAGAGATATAGTAATATTATTAACCCTAAAGGCTGTTATCCTAATAGACATTATTCTAAAGGTTACTAGAGTATCCTAATGTAAGCTAGAGGTGTCTATTATAGTAGCTACCTGGAAGTTACTACCTACTATAGTATCTTATTTCACTAACTTATATAAAAACTTATTAATCCTCTAGTAGAGAAAGCTTAAAGTATACTATAATTACTACTAAAATAGTTTACTTATAGAGTTACTATCTATAAGAATATTCTGGGAGGCTCTAATACTCTCTATTATTCTTTATATTAGTTAGTTAGTTACCTATTATATAATATTATATCTTAGGAGCTACACTTAACTAGATTATATATTTAACTGATAGAAAGCTACACTCTACTTAGTATTATCTATATAGTAAATAAAACTAAATTCTAAATATATAAAAAGCTAGACCTAAGCTTATTTAACCGGAAGGTAGCGTAAAATACTATTTATTTAGAACTAAGGAGTAAAAGAGAAACCTTTATAGATATATAGAAAAGTCTGTATATATAGTGCTATATAGAGCCCACCAGGGCCCCACTCGGGCGAGGGGATTAGCTTCAGATACTTAGGTACAGCCCTAGCTGGATATCCAGGTATAGTCTATAACAATTTTTCTGCTTTTATTATATTATTTTCCTTCTATCTTTAATTTAGATAATCCCTCTAGTTTATAGTTATATATTTCTTACTTAATAATAAGTTTTATAAACCTTTTCAGCTAGATTTATTTTTAAGAGATCCCTCTTAATCTAGATTAATTTAAATTTCTAGATTAGGATATTTCTAATAAATTAATCTAGATTATAGTTAAATAGTAAAACCTCTCTAATTAGCTTTTTAATCTAATTATTAATAATCTCTAATATTTTAGAGAGCTTATCTACTATTCTTCTAAATTTCCTAATAATTATAAGAATACTAAAAAAGAATAAAGATAGTAATATTATATTAGATAATATTAATATTATAGAAAGAATACTATCTTAAGTTATAATTTTCTCTAGTATTACTTATAAGTTAAATAGGTTAATTTTAATTTTTCTGAAAGTGGATATAATAGTAGAATACTTAAAAACTTATTTATAAATAGATTAGAAAAAACTAAGGAATTCTAATTTAGTAATATTAATATAACTTTTTCTAACTATAATATTAATAGTTTTACTATAATAATATTTAAGAGGTTAAAATACTATTATATTTAGTAGTTAGAAGAGATAAATTAAATAAGGAGGAAAATTAAAAAAAAAGATATTATAATCCTTATAATACTATAGAAACTTAATAGTATAATAAGAGCTATTGTGAAGGGTTGGATCTGGGTTTGTTTAACCGGAAGGTGGCGTAAAATACTGTTTATTTAGAACTAAGGAGTAAAAGAGAAGCTTTTATGAGTGTGTGGAAAAGTCTGTATATATAATACTATATAGGGCCCACTGGGGCTCTACCTGAGGGAGGGGGTTAGTTTTAGATACCTAAGTATAGCTCTAGCTGGATATCTGAGTATAGTTTGTAATATTACCTTCCTCCTCTCTAGCTGCTGCCTGGCTGGAAGCTGTAGGCTAGGTCTCTATCATTATCCGTAATTAGCTTATATATTACTTTATACTACTTTAGGGTTACTGTATCTGTAATAATATTAATAAGCTTCTATATAGAGTTTATATATCTTTCCTATTTAATAAGAACTTCTTATTAGTATCCTCTTCCTACTTAGTATATCTTTATAGTAAGAATGCTTTTAACTAGCTATTCAACCTCTCTATTATTATCTATTAGTAGTAGCGGCTGGTTATTAACTATAACTTACCTAGGTAGTAGATTAGTAGTAGCTTTCTGGAGTAAATTTATATAGAATTATGGGTGAATAGACTTTAGGGTATTTAGTTTTATAATATATAGTAAGAGGATCTTTACTATTATATATTTATAGTGTAGCTAGGTTAGTTTTCAGCTTAGTTTTAGTGACTTATAGTTAGATATATTTAACTATATCTTATTACTAATTTAGTATTAATCTGTAGGGCATTAGGTTTTGTTTACCTGAGCTTCTAATTTCTACTGGGTGGTAGCTATTTCTATATAGATATATATTATTATTGACTGTATTCTCTCGACTAGCTAGTAGGCTATAGTTTTATTACTATTAGGTGGTTCTGTATATTTTTTAGTAACTAGGATAGAGTTAATATAATATTTATAATTTATAAAGAAAGATATAGTTTTTATTATATTATGCTGCTAGTTGCGGAAGGTTAACTATATAATAAGTAGTAAGTTATTTTAGTTATTTTAGGATTAGTAGGTAAATATTTTTAAAACTGCTTAGATCTTCTGGTTATATTATTTTATAATTCTGTCGGTCTGTGAGTAGTAATTAATACTTAGTAGGTATGTAATACTTATTAACTTATAGAACTTTTTCTAGAAGTAACTTATTCAGTTAGATTCTTTATTGTTTATAATAGAGTGTGGTATTCTATAGAATCTGTAGTGGTAACTGAGGAACTACTAAGTATATACTTCTATCTCTATTATATTTATCTCTTCTAATATAGGGGTTTTATCTAGTTAATTAATAATAACCTAGAGGTAATAGTTATTTTATTTTTTTGTGGGGGGTAAGTTAGTAATGAAGTTTATTGATAGATTAGAGTGTAACCGGTTAGGTACTGGTAGGGATTTTAGGAATTCCTTTTTAGCCTGCCTCTAGATATGAATACTTCTGTATATATTATAGTTATATATAAATTAGTGGATGTTTTATAACTATTTAGATTAGTAGAACTGTTAGTTTATAATCTTTAGTATACTGTTATACTTTGGGTGGCCTGTAGGGGAGGAGTTATATGACTTCTATATTAGCTTAATCTTAAGTTTATTAAGGAGGTTATTACTTTTTTTGCTATTTAGTATTTAAAGTTTTTCTCTGAAGGTAAGCTATTTTAGTGTATTAATAGTATACTTAGTAATCTGGATCTTGATGTAGAGGTTAGAGGGGAAGTTATGCTCCCTCTGCTGTATTGTTATGAAGATCTGTTAGTATAAGGAGTCTCTCTTAGTAGTATGGTTTTATATTTCTTGTAGGTTTGGTTTTCCTTTGAAAATCTAGATATTGGTGATACTTATATACTCTACCTGGAGCTCTGTGGGGATAGTGGTGTCTGGGATAATTTATATTATTTATTTTTATTATTTCTTGTTATCCTACTTTTTGGGGGTATTCTGTTTCCTCTGGGAGAGGGTGTTAGAAGCTACTATCTGGATGCCCAGCTGGTATTTAAGGTAAAAGTTATATTGAGATAATTCTTCTACTTACTGGTTCTGCTTTTCTGTAAGTTATTATTTCTTTATAAAATACTTAAGGTTTTTATAGTTAGTGAGGATTTTAAACCTCTTAATACTTTATAATTCTGCTCTCTATATCTGTAAATATTCTAGTATTATAAGGAGTTTCTTATTATAGATTAAGTAATTAAATTTTATAGAGGTTAGGTGTTAGGAGTGGAAAGCTACTGAATATCTTACTTTAGTTTTATTAGCTTAGGTTAATATACCTTCTAGGGTATATTCTGAATAGTTTATCTTTATTGTTATTAGAGCGTTAGGGTTAAATATCTATAGGATTAGTTCTATAGTAAAAAGTTATTTTAGTGTAAAGAAGGCTTCCTATTATTTTAGTCTCTAGTTAAAAGAAACTAATTTCTAAGTTAAGTAGTTTAAGGGTTTTATAATAGTGTTATACTAAGGTATAAAGACCTTATAGTAGTTTATAAATTTAAGGAAACTATAGATACTTTTTAGTAAACTGGGGGGAAGTTAGTTAGTAATAGTTTCTAATTTCTTAGGATTATAAGAGAGGTTTTTTCTAGTTCTTATAATATACTTAATATATTTAACTATAGTAACTAAAAATTTATATTTTTTAGGATCCAACTTAAAGTTTATATTAGTAAGGTAGCTAAGTATTTAGTAGACTTTCTCCTTATACTTCTTTTATAAGTTATTAGTATAAATAAGGATATTATTAATATATACTATAATGAAGTTATCTAGAAACTTTTATAGGTAGCTGTTAATATATTATTAAAATATAGTAGAGGTATTAGTGAGTCTGAAGGGGTATATTACCTATTTGAAGAGGCTGTAATATATCTGAAAAGCTGTTTTCTCCTAATCTATTTTATTGATTCTGATTTTATGGAATATAATAATAATATTAAACTTAGTATACTAGTGGGTAGTAGTAACCTTCTGGAGGGTTTCTAATATTAGGAAGAGGGGGTAATAGTTTTTTTTTATGATAGTATTAAGAGTTTTATAATCTATATAGAAGTATATTCCTCTGTCTAGCTTTCTTATAAAGAGGACTGGGGTATTAGTGGAGAAGCTGCTTGTTTTGATAAATTCCTTGTTAAGTAAATCCTCTAGGGTTTTCTTAAGTATTAGAAGTTTCTCTTATGATATACTATAGAGGGGTCTCTATAGGAGGTCTGGTTTCTATTCTTTTTTATTAGGAATTAATAGGATATAATGGTTTTTCTTTAGTTAGCTGGGGGGTAGCTAGTATACTGAATCTAGATAGAAAAGATCTGGGAATTCCTTTAAGATATTTGTAGGGATATAGTTTTTTAGGTCTATTTCTATTTTTAGGGTCAATGTTTTCTTAATATCTGCTAGACTAATAGATATAATCTGGTAGGGGTTTAGTGTTTCACTAGTGTATTATATAGTATATTAATAGATAAATATAAATAAGTTAGTATTAAGTAGCTAAGCTGACTGGATCTCTTTAAGTTATACTAGCTTATCTTAATGTTCTAGGTATACTGTTATACTGCTTTTTCTGTATATTATCTATTAGGTTTCAGTGTTATAGATAATATAATTATCCTCTATTTATAGCTGCTTAAGATATAAGAGTGGCTATAAGCTTTTTATAATATAGATATAGATTTTCTATATATAGTTACTAACTTCTAAAGTTAGGATAGTTATCCTCTAGATATTATTAAGTGATAGTTTAGTAGTGTATCTCTTTATCTATCTTTTTAATTTATTAACTAGTGGGAAGTAAAGTTTCTTTATAAGAGAGATATTAATAATAATATAAATATTATAGTCTATATTAATAAGTATATTAATAGAGTAATTTCTATTAATTCTGGTCTGAATAGTGGTTAACTATTAGTTACTTACTTATTTTTTTTCCTATTATTTCCTCTATTTTATTACTTCTATTTTAGTTAGCTTTAGGATCTAATTTTACTTTAAAGTTACTTTTTTCCTGAATTCTTACTATTATTAGGTAGGATAGTATTATTTTCCTAGTTATCCTTAGTGTAATCTGGAGTGGCTATAGCTTTTATAACTTTTATACTGGTTTTCTTATATTCTTGGGATCTGTAGTTCCTGCGGATATAGTCTTTCTTGCTGCACTTGAAGTATTAGTGGGTATTCTAGCGGTCTCTAGAGTATTCCTTAGAGGTAGAGGAGGAGCTGCTAGAGCTTTAATATTATTGTTATTTCTTAACTATTTTAGTTATTATAATATTACCCTCTATATTATAGGTGGTAGGTCTCTAGTGGGGCAGCTGGTAGTATGCTAGTGTCTCCTTTATATATTTAAACTTCTAAATTATATTTTAAATTTTAGATAATTAAAATCTATATTCTATAGGAAGATTAATTATAATAAGTAGCTTCTTAAAGTGGGGGAGTAAGGTAGTTTTTAGTAGAAAGATCTAGATTATATCTAACTATATATATTCTTTAGTGTTAGCTAGAGTTTTTTTAAATTGGGGCAGAAAGGTAGTTAGGTATTTATTTTCTTTCTATTTGAAACTCTATAGCTAAGTAATAGTGTGAGGCTGATTATTAGAGTCTAGGTAAATTCTATCTAGATAACCTATAAAATTATTTAAATTATAAGAGTTTTCTAGTTTTCCTATTATATAGAAGGTTTTAACTACCTACTGAGGACTAAAGTCTAAGTAGAAGTAAATTAGATATTAGTGTTTTTAATTACTATTAAAGAAGTAGTAATTAATTTTAAGTTTAGCTTTTATTTATTAGGTTTATATTTAGTATTCCTTCTACTTACCTAAAAACTTTAGGGGTAGGGGAAGAAGCTTCCTCTGGTAGTTAGCTACTAGTGGGGGTATAGTAGTATTATTAACCTTAAAGGCTGTTATCCTAATAGATATTATTCTGGGGGTTACTAGAGTATCCTAATGTAAGCTAGAGGTGTTTATTATAGTAGCTACCTGGGGGTTACTACTTATTATAGTATCTTATTTTACTAATTTATATGAAAGCTTATTAATCCTCTAGTAGAGAAAGCTTAAAATATACTGTAACTGCTACTGAAGTAGTTTACTTATAGGGTTGCTGCCTGTGGGAGTATCCTGGAGGGCTCCAATACCCTCTATCGTTCTTTATATTAGTTGCCTGTTATATAGTATTATATTCTAAGAGCTGCGCTTAACTAGATTGTATGCTTAACTAGTGGGAAGTTACGCTCTACTCAGTATTATCTATATAGTAAATAAAACTAAGTTCTAAATATATAAAAGGCTGGATCTAGACTTATTTAACTGGAAAGTAGTGTAAAATACTATTTATTTAGAACTAAGGAGTAAAAGAGAAACCTTTATAAGTGTGTAGAAAAGTCTGCATATATGGTGCTATATAGAGCCTACTAGAGCCCCACCCGAGGGAGGGGGTTGGCTTCGGATGCCTAGGCACAGCCCTAGCCGGACATCCAGGCATAGCCCGTAACAACTATATCTATTAATTAGAAGGAGTCTCTTCTAGTCTTAAATTTAGTTTTTTAAATATAAATTAAAATACTTAATTTAGTTAAGATATATTTAGTTATTTAAATAACCAGTTAGTAATATTCTAATTACTATATCTAACTCTAGATCCTTAATATTATACTATCTACTTATATAAATAAATTTACTGAGGATTAAGAAAATTAATATATAATTTCCTACTATAGGTTTAATTTTAATTATAGTTACTAACTTTCTATTAGTTAGAATAGTAAAATAATAAACTCTCTTATATTTAGTAATAACTATTTTATTCTTCCTAAAGTTTATTGAGAAGTCTATTTTATCTATATTCTAAATATTAGAGAGTAATATATTATATATCTAAATAGTCTCTTATAATATTAAAAACTATCTATTAATAATCTTAATATCTTTAGACTTCTTTTACTCTATATTAAAAATCTTCTCTTTAGTATAGAAATATCTATATCTCTTAATAAAGTAACTAATCTATATAAAGTTAATAATTAGAAGAGATATCTTATAATCCTTATAAGATTTAGCTAAGAAGTAGTAAGTAGTATCTATAAGAAGCTCTCACTATAAAGTAAGATTCAGATAATCTATTTAATTAATATAATAATAAAAAGCTTTCTCCTAATCTCAGGAAAACTTTTTACTATATACTAAGTAATCTTTAAGAAAAATTATCTCTAAAAGCTTATAATATAGCTTTTTATATAGTATTTAGTATTTCTCAGTAACTATAATAAACTTTAAGTTTAGGTTTTTATAAATTAATAGAATAGCCTTCTGAATATACTCCTCTTCATTTTAGTTAAATTTAGTTATTATAGTGGCTTGATTGAATATAGTGATAGTGATGTAGAAAATGAGGGATTTTCTGGATATATAGGTGTTATAGACATATGGGTGTTCAGCACCCACTTTAGTGGGTGACGAGTCTTCAAGTTCCAATTAAAGTGGGGGCGGGCACGGGTAAGTTCCTGAGGTTGCTAGGTACTTGAAGATGCTAGGAGCACTCGGCGGAGGTGTCTTCAGATACATACAAGTAGAGAAGTGGGCTGCATGTACTCGGCCGAAGCGCAAGCTGAAACGAAACAGGCAATTAGTGGGACACCTGTGATGTGAGGTCAACCTGCCTTACTGTACCTAGGCATTCACCTACCTGAGGTACCTTAGTGTAGGTACCCAATTACTCGTATGATACTTGGTGTTTGGATTATTTGGATGCGAGAGAAGAGGCGCCGATCTGGATTGCTATAATTATTGCATCCCCATAGTCAAGTAACAACCAAGTTGGATGGAACAAACCCAAGGTTCGATTGAGGTAAAGCAATGGCTGGTGAGACTCGATAGCTTCCTCTGCCACGGACACAATGTTAGAGAGCAGGTACAGATAATTTACACTGGTGACTCCTGCTCCGGTCTTTCCGCAAACCTCAAAAAAGATCAAGCGCAGGTGCAAGTCTGGTCCAGTGCAGGCAAGTGCAGGTGAGGCCAGACGGTGATGGACTTGTAGACCGCGGGCCACAACGGAGGAAAAGCGCAGGAAAGAGAGACACTCGAGACCCTCCCTGACTGCACCTGCACTGCACCTGCACTTGTACTTGGACTCTCCCGGTAGCAGGAAAGGAAAGACGAGTGAGTACGTAGGTACCTGATCTTAGGTTGCTACCTGCCTTACTTTCGAGGAAGATTCGACTGCACTTCTATTCTATTCCTTTTTACATAATTCCACGGATACAGAGAGTAGTATGCATGCACTGTGCCTTCTCCCATAGGTACCAGTCCGTCTGTTCAAGTAAGGTACCTGAAAGCCAGCTACTGAATCTCAGACACAACATCACAGCCACGATACCACGACGGTTTCGCTTGCAACATGGCAGCGTTGCAGAACTTCTGCCCGCCGCCATGCGCAACACAGACTTGACGACAGCAGAAGACATTTACTCTGTACGGACACGGAGTAGCTACAGCTACAGCAACCCCAACGCTCGTACGACTCTCACCGGCCAATTCTCAGCTCACGAATCGCGTCTGTGGAATATAAGGCACGATCAAGCCCGAGGGCCCCCGCTGCCAGTCTAATGCAGCCTGCTATTTTCCTATTGCCCCGCTAACAAGCTGCATCTGCATCTAGGGGGAGACGAGAACGACGAGCCGGATGCATCGTCGTCCAGCCTGGGCCCCGCTGCGGTCTTTTCTACAAGTATCGACATCTGCGACTACCTTGTCAGGTATAGTCGTGCACAACTTTGCGTTACATGCGGAGCTGGATCGACCTGAAGCTTTGGACGGGAGCTCTAGCTCTCGTTGGTCGTTCTGCCAGCCTCTGCTGTCTTTGACCGACTGGCGTCGATGCGCGACCAATATCGACAAAATTCCATATTGACAGTAGCACCTAGCATCCAGCCCGGACGCTGGCGAACAGACGTGCTGGTGTGTTTGTCTGGGGAAAACCTTCGATGCCTTTCGCCTGTTATGTCTGATTTTCTACGCAGAACGCGCAGAACGCGGAACGCAAGACGTGGGTGCTCCAGACAACCCGCCATGCACCCCAGCTATTGAATGCTCTGCTCCCCAGAGTCCAGAGTCGGTTGCGATATCCATGTCGTGGGGGCCCACCTTGATTCGCGATACGCCAGACCCACGACGCTGGGTGGTTTGTCAATGGAACTCTGACATCCTGCCAACAGTGTTTCGCCGTCGTGAGGGATCTTCGCTGCCTTTGCGCGTTGTTATCGACATCGGCCCAATCTTCTGCGAGGCTCCTCCACCACTTCAGTCACACCGACCTGCGACCCAGGAGCATCTGGGCCTCGAGAACGCTAAAAAATCACTCACATAACGTCTGCCCTCTGCATCCAAACTATACACACCACGCCGATAGGATCTTTGTACACGTACGCATGCATGGAACAGTCAACATGTGCCGGCTGCCTCATCCATGTCGTCTACCAATACTCGTTCCTGAGAGCACTCGACTGGAGAGTCTTGAGAGCTTCGCTACTCTCCCGTGGTCCGGATCTGCGGGGTGTTCTCTTCGGAACGTCTCCCCTGTTGTTCCCCAGAGACATGCCCCCCTTCTATTAGTCGATCACAACCCCGGCACGTCTAAAGTCTGTTCTGGAGTCTGGGGATGCGGAGAAATCTACCACCGTCGGAGAGTTGATCTCATTCACTGAAAACTCTGGTATCCCCTTGCCAATGCAGCCAGTTTGAGCTCAAGTCGCAATCGCATTCATCATCTTCGTCACCGGAATGGCTGCACTGCAGCTGGTAACGGGAAATCGACGCACTCGACGAGTGCCCACCCTCTCCTAATAATTGTGCACACACACACACACACACACACACACACGCACACACACACACATACACCGTCCCCATCCCAAGTCCGGAGGCCAAGACCTCTCGTCTTTCGTCACTGGCCGTCAGGGTCAGGGCCATCCCGCAGCAACACCGTGTCTTACGGCAGCATGGCCTGGTGGAAGTGACGGATTCTCCAGACTGTAGGCGCATAAGTCCAGTCGCTGATTCACCCAGCAAACTTTCTTTCCCGCTTGCCCCCACAGCCGTTTCTGTCAGCCAGAAACAAGGAGGGTATAGAAACAAGGAGGGTATAGAAACAAGTCTCTCTTCACTTGGAAGCATGGGAGCCACCGTCCAGGAACTGCAAACTCCGTTCCCCGGGGCACTTGATTTGAGCAGCAAGATCGGACGGTCCTGAGTCTGCTGAAGAGGACGACCCTTTGTATACACATTACGAAAAAGTGAGCTCAGGCCCCGCCCTGGCTGCCTGCCCTGCAGAAGGGTGGATAAAAAAGTTGCAAGCTCTTCGTCTCCCGACGCCCCCGGTACGTGGCAAACGAAAACTCTCCGGGCTCTCAGAGCTCGAGCGCGAGGAAGAGAAGAAGAGACAGAATAGCACCATCATGTCACACACACAGTCGTAGCACTTCGTAGACACGCAAGGCACCGCACCGCACCGCACCGCACCGCACCGCACCGCACCGCAAGAGCAGAGCAGAGCAGAACAGAGCAGAGCAGAGCAGAGCAGGGCAGAGCAGAGCAGGGCAGCAGGGCAACGAAGGCCACACTGGCCCGGCAGCCATTCATAACAAAGCAAACCAACACCAACCATTCCATCGTCATCGCCTCCAGCCACTGGCAACGGCTGTAGTGATCCCTGGAGACCCTGTAGCTCCCGATAGCGCATGCTCGGCTTCTCCATAATTTTCCATGTTCTTGCTGCTAAGGTAGCGTCGCACTGCATCGAACCCCTCCGACAAGACACGCCAGGCCAGGACCAGGATCAGGATCAGGACAAGGGATGGGAGACGAGGACGGTGCTAGTGTACTACTGAGCATGTAGGCTTTGCCGCTAGCCTCGAGTTCCCGGCCTGCTTGTGAACATGTGAAAGCCACAAACAAAGTCCAAAAGTATGCGACTGGACTGGATGAGACTGGAAACTGCCACCACCCCTACCTACCAGCACGATACCTCAAAATCTGCTCTCGGTTCAGTTCAGACCCTCCGAGGTACTGCTGCTGCTTCTCCCACGCATTCGGCTGGTCTTGTTGCTGCCGCCTGCCACCAACTTCAAGGTTCGAAAGTTCGCTCCCGGCCTCCGTCTCATCCCATACTCTTACAGCATACCTCTCCCGTCCACCACCATACCGTCTTGGTTTTGACTTTTACGTGCCCCCATTCCTCGCAGCTACAACCCATTCCAACCGTACAAAGCCGCCAGCTATCCGTCCTTCATCCACATTTGCTTTGCTTGCTTCGTTTCTCTGGCAAGAGAGAAAGTGATTTCGGGACACAGCGACACGACACGACTGTCAGTGGGCAGGGGAATTGCACTCATATCGAACGATCGGACCACCGACCGAACGACGTTGAGGGGATCATACGACTCAGTGACCAGGAGATACCGGTCACAACACTGGTTTCCGCACCCGCGTCGGCCAAGCAGAAAAACCACATTTCCACCGCCCAACAAACCGAAAGAATTGCACGAGGGGACGATGTGTGAATGAGGTGCGCATAGAGCAACCGGCCGTCACGTACCTCTCTCTCTCTCTCCGTCCCACGACCGCAATCATGGCTCTCATCAACCCCATGTATGCCATTATCGTGCCTTTTCTCTTCCTCTTCACCGTCCCGCTAGCCATCTTCGCTGGTATCACGACGACGCTGGCATTTACCGTGCTCATCTTCCGGGTCATTCTTGTCTACTTCGACCTGGCTTTATCTCTGCTACCGTCGTACATTACCGGTCGTCCTCGCTACCTGTCGTACGCCGCCAAAGCTCCGGCGTCCGGCAGCCCATCCCCATCGTTAACGCCCACACGTCGCTCAACCGGACGTCGCACCCGCAGACCGTCGTCCGCGTCCGCTCACTCCGTCGGAACCATCACACCCATCTCGGAGTCCGGAGGCATCGGTTTGTTTCCTTCCGTTGGCATCGACCGGGATTACGAGGGAGTTGGAGGTTGGCGTTTGGGGACAGGAAACGACGACGAACTCTGGACGACCATCAACTCGCGTCTCGAACTGCCAGACCGCCAGTATCAAAGGCATCACCACCGCAGTCCCAGCGGAGGACCTACTACGCCCGGCGGCGGCGACGGCTATCTGATGATGAAAGGCGGCCGCAACCGAAGCCCCGAGAGCAATCGAGGCGGCTTTGTCGTCGTGTCGCCCAACAGTTCAAAGGCGCGAACGCCTACAAACACGTCACACATCGGCTTCACGTCGTTAGACATGGGCGATGGTGACTACTTTCCTAGCTTATCCGCAAAAGCGATGAGAAAGACGGCGGTTGCATAGGCTGCAGTTTGCATCCACAGCATCTTCCACGCAGTCAACCAAATGGAAGAAAATACTATCCTATATCTAAAACATTCGCGCATGACGATGACTGGGCGAAAAGCAGGCCCCTAAAAGCGGGAGATGTAAGAATTGTTTGTGTATTTCCTATGTTATAGCTGGGAACGGCCCTGGATTGGGCAGTGGGAGGATGGCCAGGTAGAATCGGGCTATCGACGAAGGGGAATATTTGATAGGCAAAGGATACGCCCGCTCAGGCGATTTGCCCACTTCGCGGGCAATTACGAGCTGGACTCCGAGGAGTCATCGGGATTGGCTGCTACCCATCTCATCCGTCTTACAGACATCAATATATCGACTTCATTTCAGAGCTCCTTGCGATGTTTGTGTGAGAAGGCTTAACAGCGGAAAGGTAATCTACCTATTTACGTATTAGGTATCTTTGATCGTGCCCACCCAAACGCCCTCCAATAGCGAAGAAAAAGACAAGAACGATGCCACCCACCCAACCAGCCGAAAGATGCAGACGAACTTTTACAACGTCTGCCAAAAGTAGTTTGCGTAAAAGAATTTTGAAAACTTGGGATCCATGTTGACGACGTGCACGTCGCCCTTGCGATCGTTACGCACAACGGCGCGGCTAAACTCGCCGTCCTTGCCGTCGCGCTCAATCTCGATACCAAGGCTGCGGTAGACTTTTAGGCGGAGGAGGACCTCGTCGTCGACGGGGTCGCGGCGGCGCTGCTGGTCGTCGGCGGAGCCGTCGAGCCCTTGGATCTCGAGCTCCTGCAGGCGGGCGTTGAGGTCGGCGGCCTGCTGGGCGAGGCGCTCGGCTTCCATCTCGGCGTCGGAGGCGGCTTTTGCGGTGCGGAACTTTGTGGTGTCGAGCCGGGCGATTTCGGAGGCGTGGGCGGTGGAGGAGTGCGCGGAGGTGAGTTCGGAGTGTTGGGAGGACATTGTGTTTAGTTGGCGGGATAGTTCTGCGCGCGAGGGTTAGTTGGATATGTCCCGGGGCGAGGCATGGGGGCTTCTTTGTATGGGGGGAGGATTGGGATGGGCGTGAATGGCCGAGGAAGGGCGACGAACTCTTGAGGGCATTCTCGGCTTCGCGTATGCGCATGTCGCGCGCCTGCTGGAGTGTGGAGATGGCTTCATTGATGCGCGCGACGGCTTGCTTGTCTGGTTGGATGTTGAAGTTGGCAATGGTGTGGTGGATGAGCTGTTGTTGTCGCGACACGTCAGTGATCTGTTGCTTGTAATCGTTCGGGCACGAGGGGTAGAGGTATACCGTCGCGGGCTCTTCTGCGAGAAGCATTTTGGCGGCTCAGTTTGTTGTCGTGTCTCTGTCGTTGAAAACGGATGCGTCTCTCGTGAAAGTCGCGATCGGATTGTGGTCGGGTTGCGTATGATCAATCAAAAGAAGCGTAGTGTAGGTGGTGCAACGGATTAATCACTGGTCGTATTGTCCTGTCTTGACGTCGAATTCACTATAAGGTGGAAACAACTTCAAACAAAGCAAGGCCCACGTTATCGGGCTGTTGTTATCGGGACATCGCATCACCGGGACGACTATCTACAGCGGGTGGAGGCGGCCCTGTAGCCTGTCACAACCTGTACCTTATCACTGCTGGGTGGTCCAACTTGTCACTGGACCCGCGGACCACTGGAACCCCCGGGCTTCCGCCGCACCGGCCCCACACCTTCGATTCCCGTCCATCCCATTCGCCGCGCGTCGTCATCAGCCCCTCCAACGCCACACATGACGCTTCTAGCTAACGATCAGATGTCAGAGCTTCAGCCACTTCTTCCCTCGCCAGATCCGCCCCCCCAAGAGGCAGGTTTATCCATTATACATTATCCATTATCATTTCATGTTCGCGTGAACCATCCTCTCGGACTATACACCTACGAACGCTCTACCCGGATAGCTCAACGAAAAAATCCGAAAAAACCTAGACTTGAAAACCTTCTCCACGAACGAACAGGAAACATCAAACTCTGCTCAAGACCCGTCAAGAAGAAGAACAGAGTCGCAAGCCAAAACCAAGTAAAGATGGTCGATCTTCCTTGTAAGTCCACACTACATACCAGACAGCTGCGCGCAGATGACTGACTGCAGACCAGACGCCCTCGATGCGGAAACGTACGTCCTTATTGTCCTTGGCCATACCATCCGCACATTCGAGAGCAGCAGCAGCATCAGCAATAGTAGCAGCATCAGTAGACTGACCTCGCGCCGCAGGCCCCTCAAGGCGTCAGAACTCCAGGTTCTCCGCGCCCAGTACGAAAAGGAAGGCGAAATGGTGGGAGTCCAGACCAAGTTCAACTACGCATGGGTGCGTCCGCGTCCTCCTCCTCTGCATCCTACTCTCTTGCCTTCCCCCTTACTTTGAAACGCACAAAAAAGAAATGGCTGACACCAAGCGACAACCAGGGCCTCGTAAAATCAGACGGCCGCAACGAGCAGCAACTAGGCGTCCGCCTCCTCTCCGAAATCTTCCGCGTGTCCCCCGAGCGCCGCCGCGAGTGCCTCTACTACCTCGCCCTCGGCAACTACAAGCTCGGCAACTACGGCGAGGCCCGCCGCTACAACGACCTGCTCCTCGAAAAGGAGCCCGCGAACCTGCAGGCCTCGAACCTGCGCCAGCTCGTCGACGACAAGGTTGCCAAGGAAGGCCTGATGGGCGTCGCCATCATCAGCGGCGTGGCTGTGGCTGCGGGTGTGGTGGGGGCCTTCTTGGTGAGGAACGTCAAGAAGAGATGAGGGAGCGTGCGGGCGACGATGCAGTGCGATGAAAAGAAGCAAGAGATACGACAGCATGGGATGGGAGACAGACGTGCCCAGGGTTTCGAGAGGCATTCTCCCCTTTTTGTTGCTTGTTCGGGTAATGTGTACTTGTATGGATGACGACTTTCGGTGTACAGGCGCATACAAATAATTTCTCACCTATTCTGCTGTGCGTCGATCTTTGAGCATAATCGTTTCGGATGTTACGACGAAGAAAAGAGATATCTGGCATGTTTCCACATCATAGTCGGGCATCTTTCGAAGGCCCCAGTCACAGTTCAAGGGGGGAGGACCAAAGGTAGCAACTATTATAAATTTCGGCCGCAGACATGTCAGCTCATTTGTCCCTTATTCGCCCCGGACCACCACGAAAAACGATAGAGTAGTTCATTTTGGGCAGCGTAGATTGAAAACTTGCTGTTGCCATCAATCATTGCATAGGGTCGAAAGGCATGAGCTCGGGGGAGATTCGCCCCCCCATCATATTACGGTGGTATACACCAGCGGAGAAGTTGGACGACAGAAGCGCATCCATATATGAGTAACACCTGATAAGAGGTCAGGCGCGCGAAATCAATGTACTGGTCATGTCGTTTCATCAGCTAAGGTCAGGATGAGCCACGACTCGATGAACAAGATCAGTATCCATTTTGTATTGCTTTAGGTTTGCTTCCCACGAACTAATATATACTGTCTGTAGTTAATCCTGCCGTACAAAGTAATCTCGCCAAGTAAAGTACATTAAACTATTTACATAGGCCTGATGAGATACTGATCATGATGATCCAGCTACGATTTGGCCTCTGCCATGGGCGCCCTCGTCACACACCTGAGCCAGCTGTGTTTACTTGCGGCCCGTGTGTTGCACAAGCATGTTTTGCACACTTCAACGTTGTTACTGCCGCATGCTCGTATTCGTTGGGGTCTGGCCCGTATTTCCTGGTGCTGACCGACTCCAAGACCCCCCTTCTTCTCTAGTCATATGAGAACAGTCAGATAATCATCAAAAGATGCTTTATTGTATCTGAAGATGATTCGAACTGCTGCGTTTCTGACCGTCCCCCCTGCCATTTATCTTAAAAAGTTGACAGTGGCGTAATCTGCGCCAATCACAAAGCCTTACGCGGGTTGTATAAAAAGAGCATGTATACCGTTCTGCAATAACCTCACCGCAAATGGGCCTGGCCCTTGGTATCCAGCCTAAGTTTCATTCACATTGTAGCGCGAATTACTACCAGCAAGCTGACGGAAAATGAAAGCTTCGTAAAGCATCGCACATCGTCATCCAGCAGCCTCCTCGTCACTCACGTATTCTTCAGCTCGGTAGGTCCGTACCGGTATCGTTGGTCCCCATGGTAATTCATGGACAAACTGGTTTCCGTTCTTTCGACCAAGCCGCATTCCACAAATCCTCACCATGATATGCCTGCGAACCTGTTGCTGCCTTGTATGTGCCTTCGAGAGATCGTCTGTGATCGCAAACTCCCCCTCCCTGTCGGCTGAACGTATGTGCTCAGCTCGTCTCTGACCCTGTTACTTGAGCCTTTATCAACTTGGTCGGGTGTATAAAACGAAATAGCCCAGCTGCTCTCCACGCCGCTGATTTCTGACCCCAATCATGTCATCATCATCCAGTATGGACCTGTTTTTTCCAGCAGCGTGTAAGAGAAGAAGACGCTCCGTTGAGAAAGAAGAATAAGAACACTCTATGCTGTGAGAATGAGTACGGCATCCCTCTTCACTGCCCCTTTCGATCGCTCTGCGTGTTTTCAAGGGTCTGCGATGCTCGACACCCGCCACGATCATTAGAAGCTATATAAGCTGGCTGTGACGCTGCGGCGTCCATCGTCATTCCCTTCGCGCCCATCCACGTCTGCTCAACAGGCGGCAACCGCAAATCCCGGCTAGAACGGTGTAAAAGCCGACAAACATAAACCCAAAGGCCTGTTTGTGTCACCTTGTACAAAGTAATCTGTAATTTAGTTGCAAATGCTAGATAGACGTTGCAGGGCTCAGGAATGCTCCCTTTCAGTGCGCTATAGACCATGTCGGGAATCTAGACTGAACGGACATACTCACCCCCGCAGTTAGAAACGCTGCACTGCCTGACCTACCATGCATTTCGCAGTCATCTTGAGACGACAGACTGGCGACGAAGCGATCTACCATGAAGTGCTGCTGTCCGTAGCCGAGCTCATTTCGTCAATAGCGAACCGTGGCCGACGGAGCTTGCAAACCAAAGGAACATACGCTTGGCTTGTCAGAGCATCGTGCCCGCGGGACTTGTGTGTCAAGAGGATCCTTATACATGGGCGAGTGATGGACGGATGCTGGAATCCCTTAAAGACCAGCGATTTCAATCCCAAAGTCTCAATGCAGGTGCGACCCTGAGAGCCCGCATCTGCTCCTGGGTTCACATCGGGCTTGTTGGGATGTGCCGTGAACAACGCTGCAACGACCAAAGGCCTGTAGAGGCTTATGAACCCCAAGTTTTTACGCCAGAAGATATCACCACAACAGTATGCGTCAAGAACACGGCAGAGTGCGGTAGCTACCGGGCTAGACGATGATTGCCGCTAGAAAACGGTAAAGCCCCATTTGTGCTGTGTGGGCTATGATCTACGTATACATGCCCCGGGCATTAACAAGCCCTGGGATCGAAATCCTCGAAGGAAACGTCAGACAGCCCATGCTAAACGCCCGTACCTCACTTCATTATTCGTAATCCGAGCCTGGGAACACGTCCTGGCGTGATTCGTCCGCAACGTTAGGTTGCAGTACGCTATCCTGCAAGGTCTCTTCGCGCTACTCAGGGCCTTCGCCTCTCGCGCGCACTGCTGGAGCTGTTATCTCCTGAGCCGGATCCGCGTGAGAATGTGTTTCTGAGCCAATTCAGGGGGCCGTGACTCGATCCAGTGTCCTGGTTGCTATTGTTGCTGTCACGGTCTCTTTCCCAATTGCCAGTTGATGGGCTACGTTGCCTAGCGCGAGCGCCGTCTGGCTGGTTGCGTCGAGCGGTAGGAGGCGAGTGAGAGTCCCGGCGTGAGCGGAAGCTGGGCAGCCGGCTCGAGGAATCCTGGCCCGATGGGCGTGGAGGGAGGTCGGCGTTACGGGATCCATCATGAACTTGGCTGCCGTAAAGGGGAAAGGGCACGTCCCAGTCTGGAATAGATCTCTGGGGTCTGGTAGAATCCGCAGAGACTGGAGGCGGCCCGTTGAAGAGAATGGGCCTGGCCACAAAAGTTGCGCCCCCAAAATCAGCGAATCTACCTCCAAAGTGACCCGGCATTCCGGGAGGAGCGTGGTCCCAAAAGGCATTTTGAGGACCGCCGGATGAGCCCGGAGCGGCGTTATCGTTTCCTCGAGACCCCTCGTCGGTGTTTGCGCCATGGGCACGGCCGGCGTTGTTTGCGCCGTCCTGGTTGCCGCTGTTGTTGCTATTACTGTTTCTCGACTCCTCAATGGGAGTGCGGCAGATGGGACATGTATTGTGTTCCTTCAACCACATCACCACGCACTGATCGTGAAACCAATGCTTACAAGGCAGCACGGCGACGTCGTCACCCTCCTTGAACTCGTCGATGCAAATAGTACACTCGGTCTTCTCGTCGGGGCCGAGCATCTTCTGGTCGACCTTCTTGCGCTCCAATTTGCCCAGTGCATCCTCCGTGGCCGGAGGGGCGGCGTTTGACTGGGGATTCTGTTCCATCAGATTGGAAATAATGCGATCCAAGGCCTCCTGGGTGTACACGGCATCGCCATGAGCAGCGTTACCTGGAGCGAGCATATTGAGAATCTCATGAATAAGGTTAGGCGCGGCACCACCACCAGCACGGTTGCCCTGGCCAGGATTGTGAGCGTCGCCAGGGTTTGGAAGACCACCGCCGCCCAAGACACTGGCGAAGATACTGGGAAGGTGATTAGCATTTGCTCTGATGGACACCATCGTGATTCGAGGTCCGTTCGGCTGTCCACGGGGATTTTGGCGGACGTACGATTGGAAGGGGTCACCTCCGGAACCGGCATGGGCATGGGCACCTCTTTGGACGTGGATTGGACCGGTTGCGATGGTGAAGCTCGTAGTGCCTCCAGGGCCCGGTCGGTAGAAGGTGCGGACATTGCCTCCACCGCCGAATAAGCCGCCGCCGCCGCCGCCGCCGCTACCACCAAAACCAGCAGGAGGACGTGATTCCTCGGCGGGACGGGGCGGCATACCCATACCAAAGTCGTTGACCATGTCGATGAAGCGTCTGATTATCTGATCCCCGCCGTCGGCCTCGGGAGGCTGTCTCGTGTTAGGAGACGGGCTCTGACCCGGCCTCTGGGAGTTGTTCCATATGGTTTCATGCAGAACAAAACCGCCTGGCCCGCGATGTAGGTGCTCTTCTATATCAGCCTCTTCGGGATCGGAATCTTCGTCCAGCCTGTGTCGGTGACGGCCAAAGTCGGGAGAATCATTCAACGGCGGGCCATCCTCAATGAGTCTGGGGTCGCTGTCTGGAGTGACCTATAAATTTGTAAGCGGCTGTCGAGGAGCAGGCGCAGGGTTATCGCGGCGTACAATTTCAATGATGTCGCTGTCGCAGCGAGGGCACTGCAAGCCGTGCTCATCTTGATACCACTCGTTTGAGCAGGCATGGCAGTATACAACGTCGCGACCGGCCGTGGCATCAAGATGGCCACCTCTCGTAGAATGGGAGTCCATCTCGGCCTGGTTGCGCTGGTAGGCAGCGAGGGCGGTAAGTCCAATGCCTACAGCGAGGCCGGCGGTTCGAAGGGCTCGGAACGCCAGAGTGAAAGGTTGAAAGGGAGGACTTGGTGTAAGGTGCTCTTATGGAATTTGTGAATCGCCGGGCGCTTAGGTCTGCGAAGTGGACCTGGCAAGCTCGGGGGCTCGATTGTGACGAGATGGCGGTGAAGTGTAGAAACAACCACCACCGCTCTTGCTCCCGTGAATGTGAGGCCGTTGTTGCTGTTGGTGTTGGATGTAGGCTGGCGTCGTCAGCCAAATCGACAATGACGGAGTCGTTATCGATGGAGAGCGGAAGGTGCGGTACTACGGTGGAGGTGCGGTGGTCCAGTCCTGTAGATGTAGCTGTCGTGGTGGTAGAGCCTGGTTGCAAGGTAGGGTTGATTAGTACCAGGGACAGCCTTTTCGCTCGGGAGTGAATCACAGCCAGTAAAATGAAAAAAGGGACATTCACCCCAAGGCTCGGTGTCGGTAAGCAGGCCTGTGCTCCAAAAGACGGCTCGCGCAATAGAAAGTTGGGATGGAGATGGGATTTGGGGGTGGTGACTGTTTGTACCTACATAAGCTAAGTCTTGCAGATGCATCCAATGTCTCTCTCAAGCCACAGTCGCGCAGGTGCTATCTAGCTTTCCTTTTGCTGGGAAGGAGCAAATGCAGAGTATGATAAGTGCGATATTAAAAAAGGAGGTAGAGATGTTGTTGGACCAAAAGCAAAAGGTGAAGAATATCGTAGGGTAGAAGATATGTTCCGGATCAACGAAAGCGAAGGCTTCTTTGGCGGCATGTGGTGTGTTAGGTACCTCACAGGCGGTATGTAATAGCGGGTAAGCAGGTGATAGCGTGCTTCATGTTGGGAAGAAGGCAGCTAGCTCAGCGACATTGGGCGTGACGTGACGTTTGCTAGGTGGGGATTGAGGATCATCATCAGTGCTTGCTACTATGTAGGTAGAGGCGGTGCACTGTTTGCTGGGAGAGACGCGTTAGTCATCCCGAGCGCCATCACGAGGTGCCGGCCTTCGGACTTGACGTCTCCACTAATTATCACTGGACGTCTCTTCCCTTCTACCGGCTTCGGTGTGGCGGTGCGTCGTCACTGACCACTCACCGGGAAGTTCGCCACTACCTCTATCACTGCCACAGCCCTTCCACGACTGCTGTGGCTGCGAAGACGCCGCTTTTCCATCATGCATGCTATACAAGTATGCTAAGTACACAGTAGGGCTCGTTTGCAGCCGTGTACTCAGACGCGTAAACATGCTGTAGTGAACCTGTAGTCAATGTCAAATGAGAGAAAGTTGAGGGTTGTTTCTGATTCGGTACCACCCAGGCAGGAATGCCAATCTGAAAGCCGCTGATTTAGTCCTTATATTCGCCCAGTCTGGAGGCAGACTGCTATTTTGCTGCAGTGGACAGACAAATTGTCACATAAAGAGGATTGACATCTTTCCAAATCTGCCATCGACAACTCTCCACAAGGACCTACTAGGTATGTGTATGCCACCGCAACGTAAAATGCCAGGACGTCCATGTCCGAATAGCTCAGCTTTGCGCTTTGCTGCTCAGGAGACACACACTTCAGTTACGGATATGGGCAAGGAGTTGCATCATACACAGCTTAAATCTTGGGCGGGTCAAGTGAATGGCGATGATCCTGACACACGGCTTTTTCCTACCCACGTCTCATGTATGAGCTTTTCGCAATATTCGATAGCTGTGCTTGGGTGGAACACTGGAATCAGCCAAAGTGCACCTCGTGGAAGAAGGGTGGTGAGATGGAGGTTGGATATCAGTGGCTTCGAGCGCTCGACCGTCAGACCGCTCGATGACAGACGAACTCAATCTAGTATGGAGGTTCAACGATGGAGGCCATAGATCCGCATTTGCATTTCATCAGTCTGTGTTGTGGGGTTACTGTGAGTACCACGGGCTCACAGTCGCCTGTCAAAGCTCGGGTACGGGCGCTGGCGCAGGAGTCTGCTTTAGCGGTCGGAGTTGTTTGGCTTCAAAGTGCTTGTGGACGAGTCTTTTGTAATTCCATCTCACCCCAATGATTGAGTCTTGCTGTTGGTGTCTTTATACGAGGAGTCGAGGACGCGAAAGACGGCTGGCCCGTGCTAAGCGGGGAAACCAGCCCTCGCATCGCATGGGGGTTCACATTCATGAACCTTGACTGAAGATTCAAGTTGGCGGCAATTGCCAATTGGTGCTCACGCCACTCTTCTTCAAGGGGGCAAGTGGGTCGCGGGGGTGCCATGGATGGCTCGTGCATCTTCGGACTCACTGGGTGTCACCACTGTTGACTGTTGGGGCGGTGGAAAATCGAGGCGATTTGATTCGGCTCTGGGAAATGAGTGTAAGTAGATGGAGATTGTTTTTCATATGTATAGTTCTAGGCCGGAATAACTCGGGTCAATCCAACTGATATGTCGATTGTCGTGAACGCTGAGTCGATGTGTTGTTGTGCTACTTGAGGAGGTACATAAAGCTTCCCCTACAGTTGAAGGTGAGAAGGACGAGTGAGACTGAGGTCCTTGCGATTTGGTTATCCAGTCCACGAAGTAGGTATCCGTACTGTAGCAAATCTCGAAGAATTACCCTATCAAGTAGATGGCGACGCATTTCTGCTTCTGGGTAGCTACGAATTCTTAGGTATTCCCTTGGACTTCGTGAGCGTACTGGCAGTACTGAGTCTGCCAGGCCCACAGGAGCTTTCCGCATTGCGGCATGACAAGGTTATTCCTTTCCTTCCGGCTCGTCTCCCCATTCGCGCAGTGACGGGCCGCGGAGGTATCAAACCGACCCGGGCTGTTGATGAAGAGCGCCAGGGGACGAAAATCTTTCTGCTCCCCTTCCCCGACTCGTTGTCAGGCAAGGAATGGAGCTGCGGAAAGCGGACAGGATCGTCTATTTGCCCGTCCAAGTACCTCAGTCTGCTAAGATATGACTGCCAATTTCGCATAGGGCAAGTAAGTGTACCTACTCACTCACCATCGTCGGAGCTGTTCAATGTAAGGTACCTTCACCTTACTCAACCTGAGCGACACCACACCACCACATCAGAGTACTCACTACACCACATTGATCTGCATCGACCATTTCACCTGTCTGAATCAACTCTTCGTCAAGGTACTGCCCACCTACCTCCACGCCGGCCAGCTTACGGGCTACAATTGCGGACTCACGGCACTGTATTGCTGTCTTTCCGCCGTCTCTACGGACTCGCCGTCGGCTGGAATCCCATGCTAGTCCGGTCCGCCATCGGTCTCTTGTTGCGTTATACGGAGTACTTGTCGACAAGTCAGGCTGTGTTGATTTCTCATCCCGCGTTAGGTCCATCGCTTTGTTCGAGTCACTCGGCCCGGCCGGCACCACATGGCAGAGCCAAAGTGACAACCCACGCCGACGTCGTTTGCTTTGCTCTCCTTTTTTCGGCTGATATTCCATATCCCCACCGATTCGACCAGTACCGATTCATGCCGCATGCTGCGCTGAGCGAGCCTATTCCAGCTACACAGAACACAGATCAAACCGTCTGACAATCAGGCCGCCAGTTCCGAAAGTCTGGGAAACCGACCGGGTCTTGGATGTAATAGTACGTAATATGTAAGTAGCCAGTGTAACTATGCAATTACACCACTCACTTTCCATCCAGCCCGCCGCGACAGGACTGGACTTGAGCAGAAGGAGGGCAAAGGGCGCACGCGACGAGACCGAGACCCCTCCGAAAGTGCAAAGTCCTGTCTTGGCCTGCCCGGTTTTCTCCCTCATGAGACCATATTTCTGATGTCCTGCTAGACTCATCACTGTACAAACCCCTTCACCAAAGAAGCAACATCTTCGGCAATCGCCATCTCGGATGCAGCAAAGTCGTCGCGAAGAGCATGAGAAAGTGGTCAAACTGCGACCCCAACAGTCTTTAAATCCCATTGCCCAGAGCTCCCCTGCTCTACTTGCTGCGTACTCCTCGAGTCGTTATCATACGTTGCGCCAATCCCCAGACCTGCATACCCAATCGCCGCCCGCTTCTTTATCTTGACGACAGGGTATCTGTACCTTCGTCGACATAACGGCGCCCGCAACGTCCGTCCAGCGACTCATCGGCTCCACGCTGCCGCCCATCACTTCCCGAGAGTCCAGCCATTCTCACACCTCCGGCCTACCGCCACACGGCAGTAGAGCGTCATCCTGGAGCTTTCCTAATCGGGGTGGGGCTAGCTTGTTTCTCAGCTTCCGCCGTTGCACGCTCTCCCCCCCCCCCCCCCCCCCCCCCCCCCCCCCCCCCCCCCCCCCCCCCCCCCCCCCCCCCC